>JAECXC010004145.1:42500-45000 GCA_018152125.1 Drosophila dunni | reverse complement strand
ATTAGGTTTAAAATCGTCTAGAACGACTAGAAACGGGTAAAAATGGATAAAACAAAAAAAAGTTGAAAACAATTTTAAATTGTCGAAATCATAATTATTTTGAAATTATTTTGAAGTATAAGCTCAATATGTTGTGATTCCAAAATTAGGTTTAAAATCGTCAAGAACGACTAAAAACGCCTAAAAATAAAAAAAACCAAAAAAAAAAAAAGTTTATTAAAATTTTAAATTGTCGAAATTATAATTATTTCGAAGTAGAGTTAATATAAATGATATTCCAATCCAAAATCTGTTGAGTTTTCACAGTGATAATTGAGATCAAAGCTTGAAATGTTGTGATTCCAAAGTAAGGTTTAAAATCGTCTAGAACGACTAGAAACGGGTAAAAATGGATAAAACAAAAAAAAGTTGAAAACAATTTTAAATTGTCGAAATCATAATTATTTTGAAGTAGAGTCAATATAAATGGTATTCCAATCCAAAATCTATTGAGTTTTCACAGTGATAATTGAGATCAAAGCTTAAAATGTTGTGATTCCAAAGTAAGGTTTAAAATCGTCTAGAACGACTAGAAACGCCTAAAAATGAAAAAACAAAAAAAAAAAAATTTAAAAAAATTTTAAAATTGTCGAAATTATAATTATTTTGAAGTAGAGTTAATATAAATGATATTCCAATCCAAAATCTATTGAGTTTTCACAGTGATAATTGAGAGCAAAGCTTGAAATGTTTTGATTCCAAAGTAAGGTTTAAAATCGTCTAGAACGACTAGAAACGGGTAAAAATCGAAGTAGAGTTAATATAAATGATATTCCAATCCAAAATCTATTGAGTTTTCACAGTGATAATTGAGATCAAAGCTTAAAATGTTGTGATTCCAAAATTAGGTTTAAAATCGTCTAGAACGACTAGAAACGGGTAAAAATGGATAAAACAAAAAAAAAGTTGAAAACAATTTTAAATTGTCGAAATAATAATTATTTCGAAGTAGAGTTAATATAAATGATATTCCAATCCAAAATCTATTGAGTTTTCACAGTGATAATTGAGATCAAAGCTTGAAATGTTGTGATTCCAAAAGGTTTAAAATCTTAAAATCGTCTAAGAAAGAACAAAAAACGACAATAGAAAACAATAATTTAAAAATCATAATTATTTTAAGTAAAACAAATGTTGTGATTCCAAAATTAAAAATCGTCTAGAACGACTAGAAACGCCTAAAAATAATAAAAAAAAAAAAAAAATTTTAAAAAAATTTAAACTGTCGATATAATAATTATTTCGAAGTGGAGTTAATATAAATGATATTCCAATCCAAAATCTATTGAGTTTTCACAGTGATAATTGAGATCAAAGCTTGAAATGTTGTGATTCCAAAGTAAGGTTTAAAATCGTCTAGAACGACTAGAAACGGGTAAAAATGGATAAAACAAAAAAAAGTTGAAAACAATTTTAAATTGTCGAAATCATAATTATTTTGAAGTATAAGCTCAATATGTTGTGATTCCAAAAATTAGGTTTAAAATCGTCTAGAACGACTAGAAACGCCTAAAAATAAAAAAAAAAAAAAAAAGTTTAAAAAAAAATTTTTAAATTGTCGAAATTATAATTATTTCGAAGTAGAGTTAATATAAATGATATTCCAATCCAAAATCTATTGAGTTTTCACAGTGATAATTGAGATCAAAGCTTGAAATGTTGTGATTCCAAAGTAAGGTTTAAAATCGTCTAGAACGACTAGAAACGGGTAAAAATGGATAAAACAAAAAAAAAAAGTTGAAAAAAATTTTAAATTGTCGAAATCATAATTATTTTGAAGTAGAGTCAATATAAATGGTATTCCAATCCAAAATCTATTAAGTTTTCACAGAGAAAATCATGAAAAAAGCTCAATATGTTGTGATTCCAAAATAAGGTTTAAAATCGTCTAGAACGACTAGAAACGGGTAAAAATGGATAAAACAAAAAAAAAAAGTTTAAAAAAATTTTAAATTGTCGAAATTATAATTATTTCGAAGTAGAGTTAATATAAATGATATTCCAATCCAAAATCTATTGAGTTTTCACAGTGATAATTGAGATCAAAGCTTGAAATGTTGTGATTCCAAAATTAGGTTTAAAATCGTCTAGAACGACTAGAAACGGGTAAAAATGGATAAAACAAAAAAAAAAAAAAAGTTGAAAAAAATTTTAAATTGTCGAAATCATAATTATTTCGAAGTAGAGTTAATATAAATGATATTCCAATCCAAAATCTATTGAGTTTTCACAGTGATAATTGAGATCAAAGCTTGAAATGTTGTGATTCCAAAATTAGGTTTAAAATCGTCTAGAACGACTAGAAACGGGTAAAAATGGATAAAACAAAAAAAAGTTGAAAACAATTTTAAATTGTCGAAATAATAATTATTTCGAAGTAGAGTTAATATAAATGATATTCCAATCCAAACTCTATTGAGTTTTCACAGTGATAATTGAGATCAAAGCTTGAAATGTTGTG
>JAECXC010004145.1:35000-37500 GCA_018152125.1 Drosophila dunni | reverse complement strand
TGAAAACAATTTTAAATTGTCGAAATCATAATTATTTTGAAGTAGGGTCAATATAAATGGTATTCCAATCCAAAATCGATTAAGTTTTCACAGAGAAAATCATGAGATAAAGCTCAATATGTTGTGATTCCAAAATAAGGTTTAAAATCGTCTAGAACGACTAGAAACGCCTAAAAATAAAAAAAAAAAAAAAAAAAAAGTTTAAAAAAATTTTAAATTGTCGAAATTATAATTATTTCGAAGTAGAGTTAATATAAATGATATTCCAATCCAAAATCTATTGAGTTTTCACAGTGATAATTGAGATCAAAGCTTGAAATGTTGTGATTCCAAAGTAAGGTTTAAAATCGTCTAGAACGACTAGAAACGGGTAAAAATGGATAAAACAAAAAAAAGTTGAAAACAATTTTAAATTGTCGAAATCATAATTATTTTGAAGTAGAGTCAATATAAATGGTATTCCAATCCAAAATCGATTAAGTTTTCACAGAAATAATATGAATCAAAGCTCAAAATGTTGTGATTCCAAAATAAGGTTTAAAATCGTCTAGAACGACTAGAAACGCCTAAAAATAAAAAAAAAAAAAAAAAAAAAAAAAAAAATTTTAAATTGTCGAAATTATAATTATTTCGAAGTAGAGTTAATATAAATGATATTCCAATCCAAAATCTGTTGAGTTTTCACAGTGATAATTGAGATCAAAGCTTGAAATGTTGTGATTCCAAAGTAAGGTTTAAAATCGTCTAGAACGACTAGAAACGGGTAAAAATGGATAAAAAAAAAAAAAAGTTGAAAACAATTTTAAATTGTCGAAATCATAATTATTTTGAAGTAGAGTCAATATAAATGGTATTTCAATCCAAAATCGATTAAGTTTTCACAGAGAAAATCAAGATCAAAGCTTAAAATGTTGTGATTCCAAAATAAGGTTTAAAATCGTCTAGAACGACTAGAAACGCCTAAAAATAAAAAAACAAAAAAAAAAGTTTAAAAAAATTTTAAATTGTCGAAATTATAATTATTTCGAAGTAGAGTTAATATAAATGATATTCCAATCCAAAATCTATTGAGTTTTCACAGTGATAATTGAGATCAAAGCTTGAAATGTTGTGATTCCAAAGTAAGGTTTAAAATCGTCTAGAACGACTAGAAACGGGTAAAAATGGATAAAACAAAAAAAAGTTGAAAACAATTTTAAATTGTCGAAATCATAATTATTTTGAAGTAGAGTCAATATAAATGGTATTCCAATCCAAAATCTATTGAGTTTTCACAGTGATAATATGAGATCAAAGCTTAAAATGTTGTGATTCCAAAATAAGGTTTAAAATCGTCTAGAACGACTAAAAACGCCTAAAAATAAAAAAAACAAAAAAAAAAGTTTAAAAAAATTTTAAATTGTCGAAATTATAATTATTTCGAAGTAGAGTTAATATAAATGATATTCCAATCCAAAATCTGTTGAGTTTTCACAGTGATAATTGAGATCAAAGCTTGAAATGTTGTGATTCCAAAGTAAGGTTTTAAAATCGTCTAGAACGACTAGAAACGGGTAAAAATGGATAAAACAAAAAAAAGTTGAAAACAATTTTAAATTGTCGAAATTATAATTATTTTGAAGTAGAGTCAATATAAATGGTATTCCAATCCAAAATCGATTAAGTTTTCACAGAGAAAATCAAGAATAAAGCTCAATATGTTTTGATTCCATAGTAACGTTTAAAATCGTCTAGAACGACTGGAAACGCCTAAAAATAAAAAAAACAAAAAAAAAGTTTAAAAAAAATTTTAAATTGTCGAAATTATAATTATTTCGAAGTAGAGTTAATATAAATGATATTCCAATCCAAAATCTGTTGAGTTTTCACAGTGATAATTGAGATCAAAGCTTGAAATGTTGTGATTCCAAAGTAAGGTTTAAAATCGTCTAGAACGACTAGAAACGGGTAAAAATGGATAAAACAAAAAAAAGTTGAAAACAATTTTAAATTGTCGAAATCATAATTATTTTGAAGTAGAGTCAATATAAATGGTATTCCAATCCAAAATCGATTAAGTTTTCACAGAGAAAATCATGAATAAAGCTCAATATGTTGTGATTCCAAAATAAGGTTTAAAATCGTCTAGAACGACTAGAAACGCCTAAAAATAAAAAAAAAAAAAAAAAAGTTTAAAAAAATTTTAAATTGTCGAAATTATAATTATTTCGAAGTAGAGTTAATATAAATGATATTCCAATCCAAAATCTGTTGAGTTTTCACAGTGATAATTGAGATCAAAGCTTGAAATGTTGTGATTCCAAAGTAAGGTTTAA
The DNA here is from genome assembly GCA_018152125.1 of Drosophila dunni. Classification (NCBI taxonomy): domain Eukaryota; kingdom Metazoa; phylum Arthropoda; class Insecta; order Diptera; family Drosophilidae; genus Drosophila; species Drosophila dunni. The sequence goes on along the minus strand of JAECXC010004145.1, from coordinate 35,185 downwards.
AATCGTCTAGAACGACTAGAAACGGGTAAAAATGGATAAAACAAAAAAAAATTTTAAAAAAATTTAAACTGCCGATATAATAATTATTTCGAAGTGGAGTTAATATAAATGATATTCCAATCAAATTAGGTTGAGTTTTCACAGAGAAAATCAAGATCAAAGCTTGAAATGTGGTGATTCCAAAA
>JAECXC010004145.1:0-25000 GCA_018152125.1 Drosophila dunni | reverse complement strand
GTCGAAATCATAATTATTTTGAAGTAGAGTCAATATAAATGGTATTCCAATCCAAAATCGATTAAGTTTTCACAGAGAAAATCATGAATAAAGCTCAATATGTTGTGATTCCAAAATAAGGTTTAAAATCGTCTAGAACGACTAGAAACGCCTAAAAATAAAAAAACCAAAAAAAAAAAAAAAAATTTTAAATTGTCGAAATTATAATTATTTCGAAGTAGAGTTAATATAAATGATATTCCAATCCAAAATCTGTTGAGTTTTCACAGTGATAATTGAGATCAAAGCTTGAAATGTTGTGATTCCAAAGTAAGGTTTAAAATCGTCTAGAACGACTAGAAACGGGTAAAAATGGATAAAACAAAAAAAAATTGAAAACAATTTTAAATTGTCGAAATCATAATTATTTTGAAGTAGAGTCAATATAAATGGTATTCCAATCCAAAATCGATTAAGTTTTCACAGAGAAAATCATGAATAAAGCTCAATATGTTGTGATTCCAAAATAAGGTTTAAAATCGTCTAGAACGACTAGAAACGCCTAAAAATAAAAAAAAAAAAAAAAAAAAATTAAAAAAAAATTTAAATTGTCGAAATTATAATTATTTCGAAGTAGAGTTAATATAAATGATATTCCAATCCAAAATCTGTTGAGTTTTCACAGTGATAATTGAGATCAAAGCTTGAAATGTTGTGATTCCAAAGTAAGGTTTAAAATCGTCTAGAACGACTAGAAACGGGTAAAAATGGATAAAAAAAAAAAAAGTTGAAAACAATTTTTAAATTGTCGAAATCATAATTATTTTGAAGTAGAGTCAATATAAATGGTATTCCAATCCAAAATCGATTAAGTTTTCACAGAGAAAATCATGAATAAAGCTCAATATGTTGTGATTCCAAAATAAGGTTTAAAATCGTCTAGAACGACTAGAAACGCCTAAAAATAAAAAAAAAAAAAAAAAAAAAAAAAAATTTTAAATTGTCGAAATTATAATTATTTCGAAGTAGAGTTAATATAAATGATATTCCAATCCAAAATCTGTTGAGTTTTCACAGTGATAATTGAGATCAAAGCTTGAAATGTTGTGATTCCAAAGTAAGGTTTAAAATCGTCTAGAACGACTAGAAACGGGTAAAAATGGATAAAACAAAAAAAGTTGAAAACAATTTTAAATTGTCGAAATCATAATTATTTTGAAGTAGAGTCAATATAAATGGTATTCCAATCCAAAATCGATTAAGTTTTCACAGAGAAAATCATGAAATAAAACTTCAATATGTTGTGATTCCAAAATAAGGTTTAAAATCGTCTAGAACGACTAGAAACGCCTAAAAATAAAAAAAAAAAAATAAAAAAAAAAAAAGTTTAAAAAATTTTAAATTGTCGAAATTATAATTATTTCGAAGTAGAGTTAATATAAATGATATTCCAATCCAAAATCTGTTGAGTTTTCACAGTGATAATTGAGATCAAAGCTTGAAATGTTGTGATTCCAAAGTAAGGTTTAAAATCGTCTAGAACGACTAGAAACGGGTAAAAATGGATAAAACAAAAAAAGTTGAAAACAATTTTAAATTGTCGAAATCATAATTATTTTGAAGTAGAGTCAATATAAATGGTATTCCAATCCAAAATCGATTAAGTTTTCACAGAGAAAATCATGAATAAAGCTCAATATGTTGTGATTTCAAAAAAAGGTTTAAAATCGTCTAGAACGACTAGAAACGCCTAAAAATAAAAAAAAAAAAAAAAAAAAAGTTTAAAAAAATTTTAAATTGTCGAAATTATAATTATTTCGAAGTAGAGTTAATATAAATGATATTCCAATCCAAAATCTGTTGAGTTTTCACAGTGATAATTGAGATCAAAGCTTGAAATGTTGTGATTCCAAAGTAAGGTTTAAAATCGTCTAGAACGACTAGAAACGGGTAAAAATGAAAAAAAAAAAATGGAAAACAATTTTTAATTGTCGAAATCATAATTATTTTGAAGTATAATATGAAAGCTCAATATGTTGTGATTCCAAAATTAGGTTTAAAATCGTCTAGAACGACTAGAAACGCCTAAAAATAAAAAAACCAAAAAAAAAAAATTTTAAAAAAATTTTAAATTGTCGAAATTATAATTATTTCGAAGTAGAGTTAATATAAATGATATTCCAATCCAAAATCTGTTGAGTTTTCACAGTGATAATTGAGATCAAAGCTTGAAATGTTGTGATTCCAAAGTAAGGTTTAAAATCGTCTAGAACGACTAGAAACGGGTAAAAATGGATAAAAAAAAAAAAAAAGTTGAAAACAATTTTAAATTGTCGAAATCATAATTATTTTGAAGTAGAGTCAATATAAATGGTATTCCAATCCAAAATCGATTTAGTTTTCACAGAGAAAATCAAGAATAAAGCTCAAAATGTTGTGATTCCAAAATAAGGTTTAAAATCGTCTAGAACGACTAGAAACGCCTAAAAATAAAAAAAACAAAAAAAAAAGTTGAAAAAAATTTTAAATTGTCGAAATTATAATTATTTCGAAGTAGAGTTAATATAAATGATATTCCAATCCAAAATCTGTTGAGTTTTCACAGTGATAATTGAGATCAAAGCTTGAAATGTTGTGATTCCAAAGTAAGGTTTAAAATCGTCTAGAACGACTAGAAACGGGTAAAAATGGATAAAACAAAAAAAAGTTGAAAACAATTTTAAATTGTCGAAATCATAATTATTTTGAAGTAGAGTCAATATAAATGGTATTCCAATCCAAAATCGATTAAGTTTTCACAGAGAAAATCAAGAATAAAGCTCAATATGTTGTGATTCCAAAATAAGGTTTAAAATCGTCTAGAACGACTAGAAACGCCTAAAAATAAAAAAAAAAAAAAAAAAAAAAAAATTTTAAATTGTCGAAATTATAATTATTTCGAAGTAGAGTTAATATAAATGATATTCCAATCCAAAATCTGTTGAGTTTTCACAGTGATAATTGAGATCAAAGCTTGAAATGTTGTGATTCCAAAGTAAGGTTTAAAATCGTCTAGAACGACTAGAAACGGGTAAAAATGGATAAAACAAAAAAAAGTTGAAAACAATTTTAAATTGTCGAAATCATAATTATTTTGAAGTAGAGTCAATATAAATGGTATTCCAATCCAAAATCGATTAAGCTTCAATATGTTGTGATTCCAAAATAAGGTTTAAAATCGTCTAGAACGACTAGAAAACGCCTAAAAATAAAAAAAGTTAAAAAAAAATTTAAATTGTCGAAATTATAATTATTTCGAAGTAGAGTTAATATAAATGATATTCCAATCCAAAATCTGTTGAGTTTTCACAGTGATAGATTGAGATCAAAGCTTGAAATGTTGTGATTCCAAAGTAAGGTTTAAAATCGTCTAGAACTACTAGAAACGGGTAAAAATGGAAAAAAATAAAAAAAAAAAAAAGTTAAAAAAAATTTTAAATTGTCGAAATCATAATTATTTTGAAGTAGAGTCAATATAAATGGTATTCCAATCCAAAATCGTTAAAAAAGAAATGAGATCAAAAATGATTCAAAAAATTAAGTTTTCACAGAAAATAAGAAAAAACAAAATGTCGTAAAAAAAGGTTTAAAATCGTCTAGAACGACCAGAAACGGCTAAAAATAGAAAAAAAAAAAGTTGAAAAAAATTTTAAATTTTTCGAAATCATAATTATTTTGAAGTAGAGTTAAATATAAAATGGATATTCCAATCCAAAATCGATTAGTTTTCAAAGTATAAATAAGATCAAAGCTCGAAAAATGTTGTGATTCCAAAATAAGGTTTAAAATCGTCTAGAACGACTAGAAACGCCTAAAAATGGAAAAACAAAAAAAAGTTGAAAAAAATTTTAAATTGTCGAAATTATAATTATTTTGAAGTAGAGTCAATATAAATGATATTCCAATCCAAAATCGATTGAGTTTTCACAGTGATAATTGAGATCAAAGCTTGAAATGTTGTGATTCCAAAGTAAGGTTTAAAATCGTCTAGAACGACTAGAAACGCGTAAAAATGGAAAAAAAAAAAAAGTTTAAAAAAAATTTTAAATTGTCGAAATCATAATTATTTTGAAGTAGAGTCAATATAAATGGTATTCCAATCCAAAATCGATTGAGTTTTCACAGAGATAATCAAGATCAAAGCTCAAAATGTTGTGATTCCAAAATAAGGTTTAAAATCGTACAGAACGACTAGAAACGCCTAAAAAAAATGGAAAAACAAAAAAAGTTGAAAAACAATTTTAAATTGTCGAAATCATAATTATTTTGAAGTAGAGTCAATATAAATAATTCAATCCAAAATCGGTTAAAGTAATCAAGATCAAAGCTTGAGTTTTGATAAATCAAGATAAAATCTTAATGTGTGATCTAAAAAAACGTATAAAACCAAAAAAAAAAAAGTGAAAAAAATAAAAATTTAAATTATCAAAAATCATTAAATTGTCGAAATCATAATTATTTTGAAGTAGAGTCAATATAAATGGTATTCCAATCCAAAATCGATTGAGTTTTCACAGAGAAAATCAAGATCAAAGCTTAAAATGTTGTGATTCCAGAAAGTAAGGTTTAAAATCGTGTAGAACGACTAGAAACGCCTAAAAATGGAAAAAACAAAAAAAAAAAAAAAAAAAAGTTGAAAAAATTTTAAATTGTCGAAATCATAATTATTTTGAAGTAGAGTCAATATAAATGGTATTCCAATTCAAAATCGGTTGAGTTTTCACAGAGAAAATCAAGATCAAAGCTTAAAATGTTGTGATTCCAAAATAAGGTTTAAAATCGTGTAGGACGACTAGAAACGCCTAAAAATGAAAAAAAAAAAAAAAAAAAAAAGTTGAAAAAAATTTTAAATTGTCGAAATCATAATTATTTTGAAGTAGAGTCAATATAAATGGTATTCCAATTAAAAATCGGTTGAGTTTTCACAGAGAAAATCAAGATCAAAGCTTAAAATGTGGTGATTCCAAAATAAGGTTTAAAATCGTCTAGGACGACTAGAAACGCCTAAAAATTGGAAAAAAAAAAAAAAAGTTGAAAAAATTTTAAATTGTCGAAATCATAATTATTTTGAAGTAGAGTCAATATAAATGGTATTCCAATCCAAAATCGGTTGAGTTTTCACAGAGATAATCAAGATCAAAGCTTGAAATGTGGTGATTCCAAAATAAGGTTTAAAATCGTCTAGAACGACTAGAAACGCCTAAAAATGGATAAAACAAAAAAAGTTGAAAAAAATTTTAAATTGTCGAAATCATAATTATTTTGAAGTAGAGTCAATATAAATGGTATTCCAATCCAAAATCGATTAAGTTTTGAATTTTCAAGATAAATTAAATTAGTTCATAAAAAATAAAACGTAAAAATAAAAAAACTAAATTGATTTAAATATGATATAAAATGTCAAATTTTATAAATTGTAAAATGTAGACACTAAAACGGAAATAATTTAAAAACATTTGAAAAATTTTAAATTGTCAAAATCATGAAAATTTTCAAGTTCAATATAAAGCTTATCCAATAAAATGTTGTGAGTTTCCAAAAAAAATAAAGGTAATAAATATTGTAGGATGACTAGAAACACAAAAAAATTGAATAAACCAAAAAAACCAAAAAAAAGTTGAAAATAATTGTAAATTGTCGAAATCATATTTATTTTGAAGAAGAATCAATATAAATGGTATTCCAATCCAAAATCGGTTGAGTTTTCACAAAAATAATCAAGATCAAAGCTTCAATTGTTGTGATTCCAAAATCAGGTCTAAATTCGTGTAGGATGACTAGAAACTCCTAAAAATGCAAAAAAAACCAAAAAAAAAGTTGAAAAAATTTTAAATTGTCGAAATCATAATTATTTTGAAGTAGAGTCAATATAAATGGTATTCCAATCCAAAATCTTAAGTTCAAAAAACGTGTCATTCCAAAAATAAGGTCTAATAAACGTGATAAAAACCAAAAAAAAGTTGAAAAAATTTTAAATTGTCGAAATCATAATTATTTTCAAGTAGAGTATGCTATTTCAATCCATAATCGATTAAGTTTTCACAGAGAAAATCTAGATCAAAACTCAAAATTTTGTGATTCCAAAATAATGTCTAAAATAGTGTAGGATGACTACAAAACGCTTCAAAATGGAAAAAACCAAAAAAACCAAAAAAAAATTGAAAGCAAATTTAAATGTCAAAATCATAATTATTTTGAAGTAGAGTCAAAGTAAATGTTATTCTTATCCAAAATCGTTTGAGTTTTCACAGAGATAATCAAGATCAAAGCTTGAAATGTTGTGAATCCAAAATAAGGTCTAAAAATGGAAAAAACTAACAAAAGTTGAAACAAATTTTAAATTTGTCGAAATCATAATTATTTTGAAGTAGAGTCAATATAAATGGTATTCCAATCCAAAATCGATTAAGTTTTCACAGAGAAAATCAAGATTAAAGATCAAAATGTTGCGATTCCAAAATAAGGTATAAAATCGTGTAGGATGACTAGAAACGGGTAAAAATTTAAAAAACCTAAAAAGTTGAAACAAATTTTAAATTGTCAAAATCATATTTATTTTCAAGTAGAGTCAATATAAATGGTATTCCAATTTATAATCTATTAAGTTTTCACAGAGAAAATGTTGTGATTCCAAAATAATGTCTAAAATCGTGTGGGATGACTAGAAACGCAAAAAAATTGAATAAACCAAAAAAACCAAAAAAAAAGGTTGAAAAAAATTTTGAATTGTCATTATTATTTTGAAGTAGAATCAATATATGGACGTTGATGTACTAACGGGACAGTACATTCAAGTGGCCCAGCAACACCAAGCAACGTGCTTGTTAGCGCGCGGAACCCTGCAAATAATGCAGCCACCTCCCGCCCAACCGACCGAGGGGCACACCGCATAACGTACGGCTAGCGATAAACGCGAATCGAATTTATTAGTTATAACATAAGACATAAAATTACTAAAAACGAAATACAATACATTTAAATTATTAAGCTAAGATAATTAAGATCTAGACAGGTGGCGGAGAAGAGAAGTTCTAATTAAGGGGGTCGAAGTAGAACTACCTACAACTCGAGAAAGTTTGTTGTAGTTACTACATAGGACTCGGAAAGGATTATGGATAGCAAAGTTGGTAGAACAAGGTTGAAGAGATAGCGGAAGAAAGTTTCTAGTTGGTCTAATCGGAACAGCAAAACTAATCTGGCTGAGTAATTCTGAAGAATCAATTTCACCATTGATTAGTTTGTGTAAAAAAATTACACCGAGCACTGTTCTACGATCAGACAAAGAAGGAAGATTAATTAGTAAAAGTCTACTACGATAGGAAGGTAAGCGTATGTTAGTATTCCAGTTGAGAGACCTTAGTGCAAAAAGAAGAAATTGTTTTTGTACAGATTCTATTCTATCCTGATGAATCCTGTATTGGGGTGACCAAATACATGATCCATATTCAAGAATAGGCCGTACCAAGGCAGTAAAAAGTGTTTTCGTTAAATAGGGATCGTTAAATTCTTTCGACCAGCGCTTTATGAAGCCCAGGACACTAAAAGCACGATTAGTAATTGACAATACATGCCTATCGAACTTGAGCTTAGGATCCATAAGGATACCCAAATCAGTGACCGACTCAATTCTTTTAAGAGAGTTGCCATTCAGAATGTAAATGTTTTGGAAAGGGAGACGCCTACTGAAGGACATTACGTTACACTTACTAAAGTTAAGGTTTAAAAAATTAGCTTGACACCAGATTTGAAAATTACATAGATCAGATTGTAACCTGGTCCCAAGAACAGACTCAGCAGCCGAAACACAGAGTTTAACGTCGTCGGCATACATGAGCACACGAGAGTAACTGATCGCTGATGGAAGATCATTTATGAACAATATAAATAACAAGGGACCAAGATGGCTTCCTTGTGGAACACCCGAAGTTACTTGAACAGATTTGGACAAAGTGTCTTTAAAATAAACATGTTGTGTTCTAGAACACAAGTAATTTGAAATCCAAATAGTAAAGTTATAGGAAAGACCCAAAAGATTGAGCTTATGTATTAATAGGCTGTGATTAACGGAGTCGAAAGCCTTACTGAAATCTGTGTAAATGACGTCAGTTTGCAATTTTCTCTCAAAGCCCTTCAATGCAAATGATGTAAATTCTAACAGGTTAGTGGTAGTGGATCTATATTTCACAAACCCATGCTGGCAGGGTGAAATCATGGATCTACAGAAATGTTGCAGTTGAGAAGTTATTAATTTCTCAAAAGCCTTGGGAATAGCAGACAACTTGGAAATACCCCTATAGTTGCAAACATCGGATTTATTTCCTTTTTTGTGAAGAGGAATAATGTAAGATGATTTCCAAACTTCAGGGAAACAGCATGTTTCAACGGACAATGTAAATAGTTTATACAAGGGCTTTAAAAGGCCGTCCGCACAGTTTATGTTTTGATCTTAATTTTCTCTGTGAAAACTCAACCGATTTTTAATTGGAATACCATTTATATTGACTCTACTTCAAAATAATTATGATTTCGACAATTTAAAATTTTTTTCAACTTTTTTTTGTTTTTCCATTTTTAGGCGTTTCTAGTCGTCCTAGACGATTTTGGACCTTATTTTGGAATCACCACATTTTAAGCTTTGATCTTGATTTTCTCTGTGAAAACTCAACCGATTTTTAATTGGAATACCATTTATATTGACTCTACTTCAAAATAATTATGATTTCGACAATTTAAAATTTTTTTCACTTTTTTTTGTTTATTCATTTTTCTTGTCGTCCTAGACGATTTTGGACCTTATTTTGGAATCACCACATTTTAAGTTTTGATCTTGATTTTTTCTGTGAAAACTCATTCGATTTTTAATTGGAATACCATTTATATTGACTCTACTTCAAAATAATTATGATTTCGACAATTTAAGGTTTTTTTCAACTTTTTTTGTTTTTTCCATTATTAGGCGTTTCTAGGCGTTCTAGACGCTTTTGGACCTTATTTTGAAATCACCACATTTTAAGTTTTGATCTTAATTTTCTCTGTGAAAACTCAACCGATTTTTAATTGGAATACCATTTATATTACTTACTTCAAAATAATTATATTATATTAATAATTTGATTTTTTTTTTTATTTTTTAGGCGTTTCTAGTCGTCCTAAACGATTTTGGACCTTATTTTGGAGTCACCACATTTTAAGTTTTGATCTTGATTTTCTCTGTGAAAACTCAACCGATTTTTAATTGGAATACCATTTATATTGACTCTACTTCAAAATAATTATGATTTCGACAATTTAAGGTTTTTTTTCAACTTTTTTTGTTATTTCCATTATTAGGCGTTTCTAGTCGTCCTATACGATTTTGGACCTTATTTTGGAATCACCACATTTTAAGTTTTGATCTTGATTTTCTCTGTGAAAACTCAACCGATTTTAGGATACCATTTATATTGACTCTACTTCAAAATAATTATGATTTCGACAATTTAAAATTTTTTTTAAATTTTTATGTTTTTCCATTTTTAGGCGTCTCTAGTCGTTTTAGACGATTTTGGACCTTATTTTGGAATCACCACATTTCAAGCTTTGACCTTTTTTTTCTCTGTGAAAACTCAACCGATTTTTAATTGGAATACCATTTATATTGACTCTACTTCAAAATAATTATGATTTCGACAATTTAAAATTTTTTTCAACTTTTTTGTTTTTTCATTTTGTAGGCGTTTCTAGTCGTCCTAGACGATTTTGGACCTTATTTTGGAATCACCACATTTAAAGTTTTGATCTTGATTTTCTCTGTGAAAACTCAACCGATTTTTAATTGGAATACCATTTATATTGACTCTACTTCAAAATAATTATGATTTCGACAATTTAAAATTTTTTTCAACTTTTTTTTTTTCCATTCTTAGGCGTCTCTAGTCGTTCTAGACGATTTTGGACCTTATTTTGGAATCACCACATTTCAAGCTTTGACCTTTTTTTTCTCTATGAAAACTCAACCGATTTTTAATTGGAATACCATTTATATTGACTCTACTTCAAAATAATTATGATTTCGACAATTTAAAATTTTTTTTCAACTTTTTTATTTTTCATTTTTAGGCGTTTCTAGTCGTCCTAGACGATTTTGAAAATATTTTGGAATCACCACATTTAAAGTTTGATCTTATTTTCTTAATTTTTTTTCATTTTTAGTCGTCCTAGACGATTTTGGACCTTATTTTGGAATCACCACAATTTAGAGCATTGATCTTGATTTTCTCTGTGAAAACTCAACCGATTTTTAATTGGAAATACCATTTATATTGACTCTACTTCAAAATAATTATGATTTCGACAATTTAAAATTTTTTTTCAACTTTTTTGTTTTTTATTTTTTAGGCGTTTCTAGTCGTCCTAACCTTTTTTTAATCACCACATTTAAAGCATTAATCTTGATTTTCTCTGTGAAAACTCAACCGGTTTTTAATTGGAATACCATTTATATTGACTCTACTTCAAAATAATTATGATTTGGACAATTTATAATTTTTTTTCAACTTTTTTTATTTTTTCATTTTTAGGCGTTTCTAGTCGTCCTAGACGATTTTAGACGTTATTTTTAATCACCACATTTAAAGCATTAATCTTGATTTTCTCTGTGAAAACTCAACCGGTTTTTAATTGGAATACCATTTATATTGACTCTACTTCAAAATAATTATGATTTCGACAATTTAAAATTTTTTTTCAACTTTTTTTTTGTTTTTCCATTTTTTAGGCGTTTCTAGTCGTCCTAGACGATTTTGGACCTTATTTTGGAATCACCACATTTAAAGCTTTGAATCTTGATTTTCTCTGTGAAAACTCAACCGATTTTTAATTGGAATACCATTTATATTGACTCTACTTCAAAATAATTATGATTTCGACAATTTAAAATTTTTTTTCAACTTTTTTGTTTTTTCATTTTTAGGCGTTTCTAGTCGTCCTAGACGATTTTGGACCTTATTTTGGAATCACCACATTTTAAGTTTTAGATCTTGATTTTCTCTGTGAAAACTCAACCGATTTTTAATTGGAATACCATTTATATTGACTCTACTTCAAAATAATTATGATTTCGACAATTTAAAATTTTTTTCAACTTTTTTTTTTTCTTTTTTGTTTTTCCATTTTTAGGCGTTTCTAGTCGTCCTAGACGATTTTGGACCTTATTTTGGAATCACCACATTTTAAGCTTTGATCTTGATTTTCTCTGTGAAAACTCAACCGATTTTTAATTGGAATACCATTTATATTGACTCTACTTCAAAATAATTATGATTTCGACAATTTAAAATTTTTTTTCAACTTTTTTGTTTTTTCATTTTTAGGCGTTTCTAGTCGTCCTAGACGATTTTGGACCTTATTTTGGAATCACCACATTTAGAGCATTAATCTTGATTTTCTCTGTGAAAACTCAACCGGTTTTTAATTGGAATACCATTTATATTGACTCTACTTCAAAATAATTATGATTTCGACAATTTAAAATTTTTTTCAACTTTTTTTTTTTTCATTTTTAGGCGTTTCTAGGCGTCCTAATTTTATTTTGATGACCACATTTTGGACCTTGATTTTCCTGTGAAAATCACCACATTTATATTTACTTTGACTTCAAAATAATTATGATTTCGACAATTTAAAATTTTTTTTCAACTTTTTATTTTTTTCATTTTTTAGGCGTTTCTAGTCGTCCTAGACGATTTTGGACCTTATTTTGGAATCACCAACATTTAAGAGCTTTAATCTTGATTTTCTCTGTGAAAACTCAACCGATTTTTAATTGGAATACCATTTATATTGACTCTACTTCAAAATAATTATGATTTCGACAATTTAAAATTTTTTTTCAACTTTTTTTTTTTTTTCATTTTTAGGCGTTTCTAGTCGTCCTAGACGATTTTGGACCTTATTTTGGAATCACCACATTAAACATAGAGCATTAAGATCTTGATTTTCTCTGTGAAAACTCAACCGATTTTTAATTGGAATACCATTTATATTGACTCTACTTCAAAATAATTATGATTTCGACAATTTAAAATTTTTTTTCAACTTTTTTTATTTTTTTCATTTTTAGGCGTTTCTAGTCGTCCTAGACGATTTTGGACCTTATTTTGGAATCACCACATTTAGAGCATTAATCTTGATTTCAAATTCTGTGAAAACTCAACATTTTATTCAAAAAAATTTATATACATCATTTGCTTATTTTGGAATCACCACATAATTGATTCTGAAAACTCAACCGATTTTCAATGAAACCATTTATATTGACTCTACTTCAAAATAATTATGATTTCGACAATTTAAAATTTTTTTCAACTTTTTTTTTTTTTTCATTTTTAGGCGTTTCTAGTCGTCCTAGACGATTTTGGACCTTATTTTGGAATCACCACATTTAAGAGCATTAATCTTGATTTTCTCTGTGAAAACTCAACCGATTTTTAATTGGAATACCATTTATATTGACTCTACTTCAAAATAATTATGATTTCGACAATTTAAAATTTTTTTTCAACTTTTTTTATTTTTTCATTTTTAGGCGTTTCTAGTCGTCCTAGACGATTTTGGACCTTATTTTGGAATCACCACATTAAGAGCATTAATCTTGATTTTCTCTGTGAAAACTCAACCGATTTTTAATTGGAATACCATTTATATTGACTCTACTTCAAAATAATTATGATTTCGACAATTTAAAATTTTTTTCAACTTTTTTTGTTTTTCATTTTTAGGCGTTTCTAGTCGTCCTAGACGATTTTGGACCTTATTTTGGAATCACCACATTTAGAGCATTAATCTTGATTTTCTCTGTGAAAACTCAACCGATTTTTAATTGGAATAACCATTTATATTGACTCTACTTCAAAATAATTATGATTTCGACAATTTAAATTTTTTTCAACTTTTTTTTATTTTTTCATTTTTAGGCGTTTCTAGTCGTCCTAGACGATTTTGGACCTTATTTTGGAATCACCAAATTTAGAGCTAATATGATTTTTTTTCTCTGTGAAAACTCAACCGGTTTTTTAATTGGAATACCATTTATATTGACTCTACTTCAAAATAATTATGATTTCGACAATTTAAAATTTTTTTTCAACTTTTTTTTATTTTTTTCATTTTTAGTCTAGTCGTTTTTTTTGTTGTTCTAGACGATTTTGGACCTTATTTTGGAATCACCACATTTAGAGCATTAATCTTGATTTTCTCTGTGAAAACTCAACCGGTTTTTAATTGGAATACCATTTATATTGACTCTACTTCAAAATAATTATGATTTGGACAATTTATAATTTTTTTCAACTTTTTTTATTTTTTCATTTTTTGGCGTTTATAGTCGTCCTCGACGATTTTGGACCTTATTTTGGAATCACCACATTTATGGAAAGTAATCTTGATTTTCTCTGTGAAAACTCAACCCGATTTTTAATTGGAATACCATTTATATTGACTCTACTTCAAAATAATTATGATTTGGCGACAAATTTAAAATTTTTTTCAACTTTTTTTTATTTTTCATTTTTAGGCGTTTCTAGTCGTCCTAGACGATTTTAGACCTTATTTTGGAATCACCACATTTAGAGCATTAATCTTGATTTTCTCTGTGAAAACTCAACCGGTTTTTAATTGGAATACCATTTATATTGACTCTACTTCAAAATAATTATGATTTCGACAATTTAAAAATTTTTTTCAACTTTTTTTTTTTCATTTTTTAGGCGTTTCTAGTCGTCCTAGACGATTTTGGACCTTATTTTGGAATCACCACATTTAGAGCATTAATCTTGATTTTCTCTGTGAAAACTCAACCGGTTTTTAATTGGAATACCATTTATATTGACTCTACTTCAAAATAATTATGATTTCGACAATTTAAATTTTTTTTCAACTTTTTTTTTTTTTTTTCATTTTTAGGCGTTTCTAGTCGTCCTAGACGATTTTGGACCTTATTTTGGAATCACCACATTTAGAGCATTAATCTTGATTTTCTCTGTGAAAACTCAACCGGATTTTTTAATTGGAATACCATTTATATTGACTCTACTTCAAAATAATTATGATTTCGACAATTTATAATTTTTTTCAACTTTTTTTTTTTTCATTTTTGTTGCCTAGCAGACGATTTTTGGAGCCTTATTTTGGAATCACCACATTAGGAGCATTAATGTTGATTTTCTCTGTGAAAACTCAACCGGTTTTTAATTGGAATACCATTTATATTGACTCTACTTCAAAATAATTATGATTTCGACAATTTATAATTTTTTTCAACTTTTTTTATTTTTTCATTTTTAGGCGTTTCTAGTCGTCCTAGACGATTTTAGACCTTATTTTGGAATCACCACATTTAGAGCATTAATCTTGATTTTCTCTGTGAAAACTCAACCGGTTTTTAATTGGAATACCATTTATATTTACTCTACTTCAACAATAATTATAATTTCGGACAATTTTTTCAAATTTTTTTTTTTTTTCATTTTTTTAGGCGTTTCTAGTCGTCCTAGACGATTTTGGACCTTATTTTGGAATCACCACATTAAGAGCATTAATCTTGATTTTCTCTGTGAAAACTCAACCGGTTTTTAATTGGAATACCATTTATATTGACTCTACTTCAAAATAATTATGATTTCGACAATTTAAAATTTTTTTCAACTTTTTTATTTTTTTTCATTTTTAGGCGTTTCTAGTCGTCCTAGACGATTTTGGACCTTATTTTGGAATCACCACATTTAGAGCATTAATCTTGATTTTCTCTGTGAAAACTCAACCGGTTTTTAATTGGAATACCATTTATATTGACTCTACTTCAAAATAATTATGATTTCGACAATTTATAATTTTTTTCAACTTTTTTTATTTTTTTCATTTTTAGGCGTTTCTAGTCGTCCTAGACGATTTTGGACCTTATTTTGGAATCACCACATTAAGAGCATTAATCTTGATTTTCTCTGTGAAAACTCAACCGGTTTTTAATTTGGAAATACCATTTATATTGACTCTACTTCAAAATAATTATGATTTCGACAATTTATAATTTTTTTCAACTTTTTTATTTTTTCATTTTTAGGCGTTTCTAGTCGTCCTAGACGATTTTGGACCTTATTTTGGAATCACCACATTTAAAGAGAGCATTAATCTTGATTTTCTCTGTGAAAACTCAACCGATTTTTAATTGAAATACCATTTATATTGACTCTACTTCAAAATAATTATGATTTCGACAATTTAAAATTTTTTTCAACTTTTTTTATTTTTTCATTTTTAGGCGTTTCTAGTCGTCCTAGACGATTTTAGACCTTATTTTGGAATCACCACATTTAGAGCATTAATCTTGATTTTCTCTGTGAAAACTCAACCGGTTTTTAATTGGAATACCATTTATATTGACTCTACTTCAAAATAATTATGATTTCGACAATTTAAAATTTTTTTCAAACTTTTTTATTTTTTCATTTTTAGGCGTTTCTAGTCGTCCTAGACGATTTTAGACCTTATTTTGGAATCACCACATTTAGAGCATTAATCTTGATTTTCTCTGTGAAAACTCAACCGGTTTTTAATTGGAATACCATTTATATATTGACTCTACTTCAAAATAATTATGATTTCGACAATTTAAATTTTTTTTCAACTTTTTTTATTTTTTCATTTTTAGGCGTTTCTAGTCGTCCTAGACGATTTTGGACCTTATTTTGGAATCACCACATTTAGAGCATTAATCTTGATTTTCTCTGTGAAAACTCAACCGGGTTTTTAATTGGAATACCATTTATATTGACTCTACTTCAAAATAATTATGATTTGGACAATTTATAATTTTTTCAACTTTTTTTATTTTTTCATTTTTAGGGGTTTTTAGTCGTCCTAGACGATTTTGGACCTTATTTTGGAATCACCACATTAGGAGCATTAATCTTTTTTTTTGTAAAATAAACCGTGTTTTAATTGGAATACCATTTATATTGACTCTACTTCAAAATAATTATGATTTGGACAATTTAAAATTTTTTTCAACTTTTTTTATTTTTTCATTTTTAGGCGTTTCTAGTCGTCCTAGACGATTTTAGACCTTATTTTGGAATCACCACATTAAAGCATAGAGCATTAATAACTTGATTTTCTCTGTGAAAACTCAACCGGTTTTTAATTGGAATACCATTTATATTGACTCTACTTACAAAATAATTATGATTTCGACAATTTAAAATTTTTTTCAACTTTTTTTTTTCATTTTTCATTTTTAGGCGTTTCTAGTCGTCCTAGACGATTTTAGAATTTGACCTTATTTTGGAATCACCACATTAAGAGCATTAATCTTGATTTTCTCTGTGAAAACTCATTGATTACAATTAAAATTCACTTTTCATAACCGGTTTTTAATGACTGTGAATACCACCAATTTAAATATTGACTCTACTTCAAAATAATTATGATTTCGACAATTTAAAATTTTTTTTCTCTTTTTTTTTTTTTCCATTTTTAGGCGTTTCTAGTCGTCCTAGACGATTTTAGGACCTTATTTTGGAATCACCACATTTAGAGCATTAATCTTGATTTTCTCTGTGAAAACTCAACCGGTTTTTAATTGGAATACCATTTATATTGACTCTACTTCAAAATAATTATGATTTCGACAATTTAAAATTTTTTTTCAACTTTTTTTATTTTTTCCATTTTTAGGCGTTTCTAGTCGTCCTAGACGATTTTGGACCTTATTTTGGAATCACCACATTTAGAGCATTAATCTTGATTTTCTTTGTGAAAACTCGACCACGGTTTTTAATTGGAATACCATTTATATTGACTCTACTTCAAAATAATTATGATTTCGACAATTTAAAATTTTTTTTCAACTTTTTTTATTTTTTCCATTTTTAGGCGTTTCTAGTCGTCCTAGACGATTTTGGACCTTATTTTGGAATCACCACATTTAGAGCATTAATCTTGATTTTCTCTGTGAAAACTCAACCGGTTTTTAATTGAAAAGGAATACCATTTATATTGACTCTACTTCAAAATAATTATGATTTCGACAATTTAAAAATTTTTTTCAACTTTTTTTTATTTTTCATTTTTAGGCGTTTCTAGTCGTCCTAGACGATTTTAGGACCTTATTTTGGAATCACCACATTTAGAGCATTAAACTTGATTTTTCTCTGTGAAAACTCAACCTTTTTAAGTTTTTAATTGAAATACCATTTATATTGACTCTACTTCAAAATAATTATGATTTCGACAATTTAAAATTTTTTTTCAACTTTTTTTATTTTTTCATTTTTAGGCGTTTCTAGTCGTCCTAGACGATTTTGGACCTTATTTTGGAATCACCACATTTAAAGCATTAATCTTGATTTTCTAAAACTCAGCGAAAACTCTTTTAACCGGTTTTTAATTGGATACCATTTATATTGACTCTACTTCAAAATAATTATGATTTGGACAATTTAAAATTTTTTCAACTTTTTTATTTTTTCATTTTTAGGCGTTTCTAGTCGTCCTAGACGATTTTGGACCTTATTTTGGAATCACCACATTTTAGAGCATTAATCTTGATTTTCTCTGTGAAAACTCAACCGGTTTTTAATTGGAATACCATTTATATTGACTCTACTTCAAAATAATTATGATTTCGACAATTTAAAATTTTTTTCAACTTTTTTTTTTTCCATTTTTTAGGCGTTTCTAGGCGTCCTAGACGATTTTGGACCTTATTTTGGAATCACCACATTTAGAGCATTAATCTTGATTTTCTCTGTGAAAACTCAACCGATTTTTAATTGGAATACCATTTATATTGACTCTACTTCAAAATAATTATGATTTCGACAATTTAAAATTTTTTTCAACTTTTTTTATTTTTTCATTTTTAGGCGTTTCTAGTCGTCCTAGACGATTTTGGACCTTATTTTGGAATCACCACATTTAGAGCATTAATCTTGATTTTCTCTGTGAAAACTCAACCGCTTTTTTTTATGGGAATACCATTTATATTGACTCTACTTCAAAAAAATTTGGATTTCGGACAATTTAAAATTTTTTTTCAACTTTTTAATTTTTTTCATTTTTAGTTTTGCGTTTCTAGTCGTCCTAGACGATTTTGGACCTTATTTTTGGAATCACCACATTTAAAGCATTAATCTTGATTTTCTCTGTGAAAACTCAACCGGTTTTTAATTGGAATACCATTTATATTGACTCTACTTCAAAATAATTATGATTTCGACAATTTAAAATTTTTTTCAACTTTTTTTTTTTTTCATTTTTAGGCGTTTCTAGTCGTCCTAGACGATTTTGGACCTTATTTTGGAATCACCACATTTAGAGCATTAATCTTGATTTTCTCTGTGAAAACTAAACCGATTTTAATTGAATTGGAATACCATTTATATTGACTCTACTTCAAAATAATTATGATTTCGACAATTTAAAATTTTTTACTACTTTTTTTTTCATTTTTAGGCGTTTCTAGTCGTCCTAGACGATTTTTAGACCTTATTTTGGAATCACCACATTTAGAGCATTAATCTTGATTTTCTCTGTGAAAACTCAACCGGTTTTTAATTGGAATACCATTTATATTGACTCTACTTCAAAATAATTATGATTTCGACAATTTAAAATTTTTTTTTTTAACTTTTTTTTTTTTCATTTTTAGGCGTTTCTAGTCGTTCTAGACGATTTTGGACCTTTATTTTGGAATCACCAATTTAAGAGCATTTCCACATTTCATTAGCTTTTTAATTGACTCTTGACTCTACTTCAAAATAATTATGATTTCGACAATTTAAAATTTTTTTTCAACTTTTTTTTTATTTTTTCATTTTTAGGCGTTTCTAGTCGTCCTAGACGATTTTGGACCTTATTTTGGAATCACCACATTTAGAGCATTAATCTTGATTTTCTCTGTGAAAACTCAACCGGTTTTTAATTGGAATACCATTTATATTGACTCTACTTCAAAATAATTATGATTTCGACAATTTATAATTTTTTTCAACTTTTTTTATTTTTTCATTTTTAGGCGTTTCTAGTCGTCCTAGACGATTTTGGAGCCTTATTTTGGAATCACCACATTTAAGCATTAATCTTGATTTTCTCTGTGAAAACTCAACCGGTTTTTAATTGGAATACCATTTATATTGACTCTACTTCAAAATAATTATGATTTCGACAATTTAAAATTTTTTTTCAACTTTTTTTATTTTTTTCATTTTTTGGGCGTTTCTAGGCGTCCTAGACGATTTTAGGACCTTATTTTGGAATCACCACATTTAAGAGCATTAATCTTGATTTTCTCTGTGAAAACTCAACCGGTTTTTAATTGGAATTCCCATTTATATTGACTCTACTTCAAAATAATTATGATTTCAAATTGAAAATTTTTTTTTATTTTTATTTTTTCATTTTTAGGCGTTTCTAGTCGTCCAATTTGAGACGATTTTAGATTATCAACCAGGCCATTCTATTTTGGACCCATTCCATTTAAAGCATTAGATCTTGATTTTCTCTGTGAAAACTCAACCGATTTTTAATTGGAATACCATTTATATTGACTCTACTTCAAAATAATTATGATTTCGACAATTTAAAATTTTTTTCAACTTTTTTTTTTTTTCATTTTTAGGCGTTTCTAGTCGTCCTAGACGATTTTGGACCTTAATTTTGGAATCACCACATTTCAAGCATTAATCTTGATTTTAATCTGATTTCGACCATTTAAATTTTTTTTTTTAATTGGAATACCATTTATATTGACTCTCTACTTCAAAATAATTTATGATTTCGGAACAATTTAAAATTTGATCTTAACTTTTTCGACTTTTAAAATTTTTTCATTTTTTGGTTTTTTTAGGCGTTTCCTAGTCGTTCTAGATTTTGACTTATTTTGGAATCACCACATTTTAAGCTTTGATCTTGATTTTCTCTGTGAAAACTCAACCGATTTTTAATTGGAATACCATTTATATTGACTCTACTTCAAAATAATTATGATTTCGACAATTTAAAATTTTTTTCAACTTTTTTTTTTTTTCATTTTTAGGCGTTTCTAGTCGTCCTAGACGATTTTGGACCTTATTTTGGAATCACCACATTTAAGAGCATTGATCTTGATTTTCTCTGTGAAAACTCAACCGATTTTTAATTGGAATACCATTTATATTGACTCTACTTCAAAATAATTATGATTTCGACAATTTAAAATTTTTTTCAACTTTTTTTTTTTTTTCATTTTTAGGCGTTTCTAGTCGTTCTAGACGATTTTGGACCTTATTTTGGAATCACCACATTTTAAGCTTTGATCTTGATTTTCTCTGTGAAAACTCAACCGGTTTTTAATTGGAATACCATTTATATTGACTCTACTTCAAAATAATTATGATTTCGACAATTTAAAATTTTTTTACTTTTTTTGTTTTTCCATTTTTAGGCGTTTCTAGTCGTCCTAGACGATTTTGGACCTTATTTTGGAATCACCACATTTTAAGCTTTTGATCTTGATTTTCTCTGTGAAAACTCAACCGATTTTTAATTGGAATACCATTTATATTGACTCTACTTCAAAATAATTATGATTTCGACAATTTAAAATTTTTTTTCAACTTTTTTTGTTTTTCATTTTTAGGCGTTTCTAGTCGTTCTAGACGATTTTGGACCTTATTTTGGAATCACCACATTTTAAGCTTTGATCTTGATTTTCTCTGTGAAACAAACTCAACCGATTTTTAATTGGAATACCATTTATATTGACTCTACTTCAAAATAATTATGATTTCGACAATTTAAAATTTTTTTCCTTTTTTTCGTTTTGTTTCATTTTTAGGCGTTTCTAGTCGTCCTAGACGATTTTGGACCTTATTTTGGAATCACCACATTTAAGTTTTAATCTTGATTTTCTCTGTGAAAACTCAACCGATTTTTTAATTGGAATACCATTTATATTGACTCTACTTCAAAATAATTATGATTTCGACAATTTAAAATTTTTTTCAACTTTTTGTTTTTTCCATTTTTAGGCGTTTCTAGTCGTTCTAGACGATTTTGGACCTTATTTTGGAATCACCACATTTCAAGCTTTGATCTTGATTTTCTCTGTGAAAACTCAACCGATTTTTACTTGGAATACCATTTATATTGACTCTACTTCAAAATAATTATGATTTCGACAATTTAAAATTTTTTTCCATTTTTTTTTTTTTCCATTTTTAGGCGTTTCTAGTCGTCCTAGACGATTTTGGACCTTATTTTGGAATCACCACATTTTAAGCTTTGATCTTGATTTTCTCTGTGAAAACTCAACCGATTTTTAATTGGAATACCCTTTATATTTACTCTACTTCAAAATAATTATGATTTCGACAATTTAAAATTTTTTTCAACTTTTTTGTTTTTCCATTTTTAGGCGTTTCTAGTCGTTCTAGACGATTTTGGACCTTATTTTGGAATCACCACATTTAAAGCTTTGATCTTGATTTTCTCTGTGAAAACTCAACCGATTTTTAATTGGAATACCATTTATATTGACTCTACTTCAAAATAATTATGATTTCGACAATTTAAAATTTTTTTCAACTTTTTTTGTTTTTTTTAGCCGTTTCTAGTCGTTCTAATTTACGACTTTTTGGACTTTTACTTATTTCGACATTTTTAATTTATTTTGCAATCAATTAAATGCATTTCAACTTTGATCTTGATTTTCTCTGTGAAAACTCAACCGATTTTTAATTGGAATACCATTTATATTGACTCTACTTCAAAATAATTATGATTTCGACAATTTAAAATTTTTTTTCACTTTTTGTTTTTTCATTTTTAGGCGTTTCTAGTCGTCCTAGACGATTTTGGACCTTATTTTGGAATCACCACATTTAAGCTTTAATCTTGATTTTCTCTGTGAAAAATCCAACCATTTTTAATTGGAATACCATTTATATTGACTCTACTTCAAAATAATTATGATTTCGACAATTTAAAATTTTTTTTTCCTTTTTTTTTGTTTTTCCATTTTTAGGCGTTTCTAGTCGTTCTAGACGATTTTGGACCTTATTTTTGGAATCACCATTTTCAAGTTTTGATCTTGATTTTCTCTGTGAAAACTCAACCGATTTTTAATTGGAATACCATTTATATTGACTCTACTTCAAAATAATTATGATTTCGACAATTTAAAATTTTTTTTTCAACTTTTTTGTTTTTTCCATTTTTAGGCGTTTCTAGTCGTTCTAGACGATTTTTTGGACATTATTTGAATCTTCAATTTTTCATCTTGATTTTAAAATTATGATTTCGACAATTTAAAATTTTTTCTCCTTTTTTTATTTTTTTTTTTTAGCGTTTCTAGTCGTTCTAGACGATTTTGGACCTTATTTTGGAATCACCACATTTAAGTTTATCTTTTTTTTTGGACCTTATTTTTGGAATCACCACATTTTAAGCTTTGATCTTGATTTTCTCTGTGAAAACTCAACCGATTTTTTAATTGGAATACCATTTATATTGACTCTACTTCAAAATAATTATGATTTCGACAATTTAAAATTTTTTTTTCCTTTTTTTTTTTTTTCATTTTTAGGCGTTTCTAGTCGTTCTAGACGATTTTGGACCTTATTTTGGAATCACCACATTTCAAGCTTTGATCTTGATTTTTCTCTGTGAAAACTCAACCGGGTTTTTAATTGGAATACCATTTATTTTGACTCTACTTCAAAATAATTATGATTTCGACAATTTAAAATTTTTTTCACTTTTTTTGTTTTTCATTTTTAGGCGTTTCTAGTCGTCCTAGACGATTTTGGACCTTATTTTGGAATCACCACATTTCAAGCTTTGATCTTGATTTTCTCTGTGAAAACTCAACCGATTTTTAATTGGAATACCATTTATATTGACTCTACTTCAAAATAATTATGATTTCGACAATTTAAAATTTTTTTTCAACTTTTTTTTTTTTCCATTTTTAGGCGTTTCTAGTCGTTCTAGACGATTTTGGACCTTATTTTGGAATCACCACATTTCAAGCTTTGATCTTGATTTTTCTGTGATAATTAATCCGATTTTTAATTGGAATACAATTTAAAATTATTTATGATTTCGACAATTTAAAATTTTTTTATTTTTTTGTTTTTCCATTTTTATGCGTTTCTAGTCGTCCTAGACGATTTTAGACCTTATTTTTGGAATCACCACATTTAAAGCTTTGATCTTGATTTTCTCTGTGAAAACTCAACCGATTTTTAATTGGAATACCATTTATATTGACTCTACTTCAAAATAATTATGATTTCGACAATTTAAAATTTTTTTCAACTTTTTTGGGGTTTTTCCATTTTTAGGCGTTTCTAGTCGTTCTAGACGATTTTGGACCTTATTTTGGAATCACCACATTTCAAGCTTTGATCTTGATTTTCTCTGGAAAACTCAACCGATTTTTTAATTGGAATACCATTTATATTGACTCTACTCTACTTCAAAATAATTATGATTTCGACAATTTAAAATTTTTTTTTACTTTTTTTTTCCATTTTTAGGCGTTTCTAGTCGTTCTAGACGATTTTGGACCTTATTTTGGAATCACCACATTTCAAGCTTTGATCTTGATTTATAATTATGATTTCGAACAATTTAAAATTTTTATTATACCATTTTTTTTTTTTTCCAAATAATTATGCGTTTCGAGTCAATTCTAAACGATTTTAATTTTACCTTATTTTGGAATCACAACATTTAAGCTTTGATCTTGATTTTCTCTGTGAAAACTCAACCGATTTTTAATTGGAATACCATTTATATTGACTCTACTTCAAAATAATTATGATTTCGACAATTTAAAATTTTTTTCAACTTTTTTTTTTTTCATTTTTAGGCGTTTCTAGTCGTCCCTAGACGATTTTGGACCTTATTTTGGAATCACCACATTTCAAGCTTTGATCTTGATTTATCTCTGTGAAATTATCCGATTTTTAATTGGAATCCCATTTTTATTTACAAATAATTTTGATTTCGACAATTTAAAATTTTTTTCCTTTTTTGTTTTTTCCATTTTTAGGCGTTTCTAGTCATTCTAGACGATTTTTGGACCTTATTTTGGAATCACCACATTTCAAGCTTTGATCTTGATTTTCTCTGTGAAAACTCAACCGATTTTTAATTGGAATACCATTTATATTTACTCTACTTCAAAATAATTATGATTTCGACAATTTAAAATTTTTTTTTTTTTTTTTTTTTTTTCATTTTTAGGCGTTTCTAGTCGTTCTAGACGATTTTAGACCTTATTTTGGAATCACCACATTTCAAGTCTTTGATCTTGATTTTCTCTGTGAAAACTCAACCGATTTTTAATTGGAATACCATTTATATTGACTCTACTTCAAAATAATTATGATTTCGACAATTTAAAATTTTTTTTTGCTTTTTAAGTTTTTCAGTCTTTAGGGATTGATTTATTTTTTTTTTCCTTTCTTTTAATAAAATACTGTTAAAATTGACTCTATTCAAAATAATTATGATTTCGACAATTTCAAAGTTATTTTCCTTATTTTGTTTTTCCGTTTTTGGCGTTTCATGTCATTCCACACGATTTTAGACCTTTTTTTTAGAATCACCACATTTCAAGCTTTGATCCTGATTTTCTCTGTGAAAACTTAACCGATTTTTAATTGCAATACCATTTATATTTACTTCAAAATAATTATGATTTCGACAATTTAAAAATTTTTTCAACTTTTTTGTTTTTCGTTTAAGCGTTTTTAGATTTTTGGACGTTTATTTTGGAATCACCACATTTCAAGCTTTGATCTTGATTATCTCTTAAAAACTCAACCGATTTTTAATAGGAATACCATTTACATTGACTCAATTCAAAATAATTATGATTACGACAATTTAAAATTTTTTTTCTTTTTTTTTTTGTTTTTCATTTTTAGGCGTTACTAGTCATCCTTGTGACGATTTT
>JAECXC010004144.1:35000-95340 GCA_018152125.1 Drosophila dunni | reverse complement strand
TAGAAACCATAGCTCGCAAATAACTGTCGACCGTTTTTCTTCATGCGCTCTCGTTGCGAGCATAACCGAAAAAGTTCATACTCTCTCGCTCTCGCTCTGAGCAAGAGACTTTTGCTGTCTTCATAATATGTTTTCTGTTGAGCTCTTTTCGTTGAGCACTTTGCATGTCGCTCTTTCAGTGAGCATTGCGTAAAGAGCGGAACGAGAAACGCTCGCACAATGAGACTCAGCAAAAGACCGATTGACCGAAAAACTCAAAGCAAACAGTCTTCAAATTTATTTTCGTTGTTGTAAAGAAGAAATAATATAATTTATTTAACAAATTAATTTAAATTTATATTTAAATTTAATTTAATTTTTTTATTTTATTTAATTTTTTTTTAATTTAAATTTATACTTAAATTAATTTACAATGTATTAAATCTGCAAAACAGACGCTTACCGATTTGCTTGGCTATGCGTGTGAATGTATACCAATACATGCGCAAAAGACTTTTTGCTTCACTGAACACGACGAAACGGTCTTGGAACAACCAGAACAAAACTCAATATAAACAAGAAAAAACGGTTATCTTCGGCTCGCCGAAGATTAAATACCCTTGCAGTCATGAATATTGCTTTAATTTGGTTTTTTTAACCAATTATTTCTATGCTAGTTATATGATATAGTAGTCCGATTTGAAATTTGGTCAACAGATGGGGGGGGGACAATGAGAAATACATTCTGTGTGAATTTCGTTGAAATCGGTCAATAGACACCGAAAATGTTCATACTAAGACATTTGAACCGATTGTTCCTATGGAAGCTATATGATATAGTGGTCCGATTTGGATGAAATTTGGTCAACAGATGGGGGACAATGAGAAATACATTCTGTGTGAATTTCGTTGAAATCGGTCAATAGACACCGAAAATGTTCATACTAAGCATTTTCAACCGATTGTTCCTATGGAAGCTATATGATATAGTGGTCCGATTTGGATGAAATTTGGTCAACAGATGGGGGACAATGAGAAATACATTCTGTGTGAATTTCGTTGAAATCGGTCAATAGACACCGAAAATGTTCATACTAAGCATTTTCAACCGATTGTTCCTATGGAAGCTATATGATATAGTGGTCCGATTTGGATGAAATTTGATCAACAGATGGGGAACAATGAGAAATACATTCTGTGTGAATTTCGTTGAAATCGGTCAATAAACACCGAAAATGTTCATACTAAGCATTTTCAACCGATTGTTCCTATGGAAGCTATATGATATAGTGGTCCGATTTGGATGAAATATGGTCAACAGTCGTAGAACGATTATAAATGCATATAGCGTGAATTTGGTTGAAATCGGTCAATAGACACCGAAAATGTTCATACATTTCATTTCATTTCATGCATTTCGACCGATTGTTCCTATGGGAGCTATATGATATAGTAGTCCGATCTGTCCGATTTTTACAAATGATCTGCGTGCAGAGAGAATACACATCTGTACCAAGTTTCATTATGATAGCTTTAAAACTGAGAGACTAGTTCGCATAGAAACAGACGGACAGACGGACATGGCTATATCGACTCGGCTGTTGATGCTGATCAAGAATATATATACTTTATATGGTCGGAAAAGCCTCCTTCAATGCGTTACAAACTTCGTGACAAAAACAATATACCCTCTGCAAGGGTATAAAAAACAGTTTCGCTCTGAGCGCGAGCGAGTTTATTTAAGAACCGATAAATCGGTTGCTCGCTGAGTCTTTTCGAAAAGAGTAAGAAAAAGACACTTATTTGCAGACATCAAGAAACGGTCGACAGTTATTTGCGAGCTATGCTAGAAACACATAAAAATGGAAAAACAAAATAAGGAAAAAAAAATTTTAAATTGTCGAAATCAAAATTATTTTGAAGTAGAGTCAATGTAAATGGTATTCCAATTAAAAATCGGAAGAGTTTTCACAGGGATAATCAAGATCAAAGCTAGAAACGTGGAAATTTCAAAATAAGGTTCAAAATCGTCTAAAACGACTAGAAACGCCTAAAAATGAAAAAACAATAAAAGTTAAAAAAATTTTAAATTGTCGAAATCATAGTTATTTTGAAGTTGAGTAAATATAAATGGTATTCCAATTAAAAATCGTTTGAGTTTTCACAGAGAAAATCAAGATGAAATGTGGTGATTCCAAAATAAGGTCTAAAATCGTCTAGAACGACTAGAAACGCATATAAATGGAAAAACAAAAAAAGTTGAAAAAAATTTTAAATTGTCGAAATCATTATTATTTTGAATTGGATCAATGTAGTTGGTATGTTAAAATGTTTAAGTTGAGAGAAAATCAAGATTAAGACTTGAAATGTGGTGGTTCCAAAATATGGTCCAAAATTGTTTAGAATGACTTGAAACGCCTAAAAATTGAGAAAAAAAAGTTGAAATAAAATGTTAATTGACGAAATCATAATTATTTTGAAGTAGAGTCAACATAAATGGTATTACAATTAAAAATTGGTTGAGTTTTCATAGAGAAAATCAAGATCAAAGCTTGAAATGCGGTGATTCCAAAATAAGGTAAAAAAAAATCGCCAAGAACGGCTAGAAACGCCTAAAAATAGAAAAAAAAAACAAAAAAAAGTTGAAAAAAATTGTAAATTGTCCAAATCATAATTATATTGAAGTAGAGTAAATATTAATTGAATTCCATACCAAAGTCAGTCGAGTTTTCACAGAGATTATAAAGATCAAAGCTTGAATTGTTGTGATTCCAAAATAAGGTCTAAAATCGTGTAGGATGACTAGAAACGCATAAAAATGGAAAAACAAAAAAAAGAAAAAAAAATTTAAATTGTCGAAATCATAATTATTTTGAAGTAGAGTAAATATAAACGGTGTTCCAATTAAAAATCGGTAGAGTTTTCACAGAGAAAATCAATATCAAAGCTTGAAATGTTGTGATTCCAAAATAAGGTCTAAAATCGTCAAGAACAACTAAAAACGGCTAAAAAATGGAAAAACCCAAATAAAAGTTGAAAAAAATTTAAATTGTCGAAATCATAATTATTTTGAAGTAGAGTAAATATAAATGGTATTTCAATTAAAAATCGGTTGAGGTTTCACAGAAAAATCAAATTCTAAGCTTTAAATGTGGTGATTCCAAAATAAGGTCCAAAATCGTCTAGAACGACTAAAAGCGCCAAAAAATTTAAAACAAAAGAAAAAATAAAAAAAATTTTAAATTGTCAAAATCATAATTATTTTGAAGTTGAGTAAATATAAATGGTATTCCAATTAAAAATCGGTTGAGTTTTCACAGAGAAAATCAAGATCAAAGCTTGAAACGTGGAAATTTCAAAATAAGGTCTAATATCATGTAGGATGACTAGAAACGCATAAAAATGGAAAAACAAAATAAGGAAAAAAAAATGGTAGCTTGTCGAAATCATAATTATTTTGTATTGGAGTCAATGTAAATGGTATTCCAATCAACAATCGGTTGAGTTTAAGTTGAGAGAAAATCAAGATTAAAGCTTGAAATGTGGTGATTCCAAAATAAGGTCAAAAATCGTCTAGAACGACTAGAAAATCATAAAAATGGAAAAACAAAAATAATTGAAAATAATTGTAAATTGTCGAAATCATAATTATTTTTAAGTAGAGTCAATGTAAATGGTATTCCAATTAAAAATCGGTTGAGTTTTCACATAGAAAATTCAAGATCAAAGTTTGAAATGTGGTGATTGCAAAATAAGGTTCAAAAACGTCTAAAACGACTAGAAACGCCTAAAAATGGAAAAACAAAAAAAGTTAAAAAATTTTAAATTGTCGAAATCATAGTTATTTTGAAGTAGAGTAAATATAAAAGGTATTCCAATTAAAAATCGGATGAGTTTTCACAGAGATAATCAAGATCAAAGCTTGAAACGTGGAAACTCCAAAATAAGGTAAAAAAACATCTAGAACGACTAAGAAACGCCTAAAAATGGAAAAACAAAAAAAATTGATAAAAAATTGTAAATTGTCGAAATCATAATTATTTTGAAGTAGAGTAAATATTAATGGTATTCCAATCAAAAATCGGTTGAGTTTTCAACAGAGATAATCAAGATCAAAGCTTGAAATGTGGTTATTCTAAAATAAGTTCAAAAATCGCCTAGAACGACTAGAAACGGCTAAAAATGGAAAAACCCAAATAAAAGTTGAAAAAAATTTAAAATTGTCGAAATCCTAATTATTTTGAAGTATAGTAAATATAAATGGTATTCCAATTAAAAATGGGTTAAGTTTTCATAGAGAAAATCAAGATCAAAGCTTGAAATGTGGTTATTCTAAAATAAGTTCAAAAATCGCCTAGAACGACTAAAAGCGCCAAAAAAATTAAAAACAAAAGAAAAAATTGAAAAAAATTTTAAATTGTCGAAATTATAATTATTTTGAAGTAGAGTAAATATAAATGGTATTCCAATTAAAAATCGGTTGAGTTTTCACAGAGAATATCAAGATCAAAGCTTGAAACGTGGAAATTCCAAAATAAAGTCTAATATCATGTAGGATGACTAGAAACGTATAAAAATGGAAAAACAAAAAAAATTGAAAATAAATTGTAAATTTTCGAAATCATAATTATTTTTAAGTAGAGTCAATATAAATGGTATTCCAATTAAAAATCGGTTGAGTTTTCACATAGAAAATTAAGATCAAAGTTTAAAATGTGGTGGTTCCAAAATACGGTCCAAAATCGTTTAGAATGACTAAAAAACGCCTAAAAATGGAAAAACCCAAATAAAAGGTTGAAAAAATTTAAAATTGTCGAAATCATAATTATTTTGAAGTAGAGTAAATATAAATGGTATTCCAATTAAAAATCGGTTGAGTTTTCATAGAGAAAATCAAGATCTAAGCTTTAAATGTGGTGATTCCAAAATAAGGTCCAAAATCGTCTAGAACAACTACAAGCGCCAAAAAATTTAAAACAAAAGAAAAAATTGAAAAAAACTTTAAATTGTCAAAATCATAATTATTTTGAAGTAGAGTAAACATAAATGGTATTCCAATTAAAAATCGGTTGAGTTTTCACAGAGAGAATCAAGGTCACAGCTTTGAATGTGGTGATTCCAAAATAAGGTCCAAAATCGTCTAGAACGACTAGAAACGCCAAAAAATGGAAAAAAAAAAAAAAAAATGAAAAAAATTCTAAATTGTCGAAATCATAATTATTTTGAAGTAGAGTCAATATATATGGTATTCCAATTAAAAATCGGTTGAGTTTTCACAGAGAAAATCAAGATCAAAGCTTGAAACGTGGTGATCCCAAAATAAGGTCCAAAATCGCCTAAAACGACTAGAAACGTCTAAAAATGGAAAAACCCAAATAAAAGAAAAAAAATTAGTCAACAAATTTTGAAGTAGAGTAAATATAAATGTTATTCCAATTAATAATCGGTTGAGTTTTCACAGAGAAAATAAAGATCTAAGCTTTAAATGTGGTGATTCCAAAATAAGATCCAAAATCGTCTAGAACGACTAAAAGCTTCAAAAAATTTAAAACAAAAGAAAAAATTGAAAAAAATTTTAAATTGTCAAAATCATAATTATTTTGAAGTAGAGTAAACATAAATGGTATTCCAATTAAAAATCGGTTTAGTTTTCACAGAGAGAATCAAGGTCACAGCTTTGAATGTGTTGATTCTAAAATAAGGTCCAAAATCGTGTAGGACGACTAGAAACGCCAAAAAATTAAAAACCCAAAAAAAAATTGAAAAAAATTGTAAATTGTCAAAATCATAATTATTTTTAAGTAGAGTAAATATAAATGGTCTTCCAATTAAAAATCGGTTGAGTTTTCACAGAGAAAATCAAGGTCACAGCTTTGAATGTGTTGATTCGAAAAAAGGTCCAAAATCGTGTAGGATGACTAGAAACACAAAAAAATGGAAAAACAAAATAAGGAAAAAAAAATTTTAAATTGTCGAAATCACAATTATTTTGAAGTAGAGTAAATATAAAAGGTATTCCAATTAAAAATCGGTTGAGTTTTCACAGAGAAAATCAAGATCAAAGCTTGAAATGTGGTGATTCCAAAATAAGGTCCAAAATCGTCTAGAACGACTAAAAGCGCCAAAAAATTTAAAAACAAAAAAAAAATTGAAAAAAAAAAAATTTTAAATTGTCGAAATCATAATTATTTTAAAGTAGAGTAAATATTAATGGTATTCCAATCCAGAATCGGTTGAGTTTTCACAGAGAAAATCAAGATCAAAGCTTGAATTTTGGTGATTCCAAAATAAGGTCTAAAATCGTGTAGGATGACTAGAAACGCATAAAAATGAAAAAAATTTTAAATTGTCGAAATCATAATTATTTTGAAGAAGAGTCAATTTAAATGGTATTCCAATCAAAAATCGGTATAGTTTGAGTTTTCACAGAGAAAATCAAGATCAAAGCTAAAAAGGTGGTGATTCCAAAAAAAGGTCCAAATTCGTCTCGCCGAAACGAGACTAAAAACCCTAAAATCATGAAAAAAATAAAAGTTGCAATTAATTTGATTTTTTTAACCAATTATTTCTTAAGCTAGTTAATATGATATGGTAGTCCGATTTGAAATTTGGTCAACAGATGGGGGACAATGAGAAATACATTCTGCATGAATTTCGTTGAAATCGGTCAATAGACACCGAAAATGTTCATACTAAGCATTTGAACCGATTTGGTCAACAGATGGGGGACAATGAGAAATACATTCTGTGTGAATTTCGTTGAAATCGGTCAATAGACACCGAAAATGTTCATACTAAGCATTTTCAACCGATTGTTCCTATGGAAGCTATATGATATAGTAGTCCGATTTGGATGAAATTTGGTTAACAGATGGGGGACAATGAGAAATACATTCTGTGTGAATTTCGTTGAAATCGGTCAATAGGCACCGAAAATGTTCATACTAAGCATTTTCAACCGATTGTTCCTATGGAAGCTATATGATATAGTGGTCCGATTTGGATGAAATTTGATCAACAGATGGGGGACAATGAGAAATACATTCTGCGTGAATTTCGTTGAAATCGGTCAATAGACACCGAAAATGTTCATACTAAGCATTTTCAACCGATTGTTCCTATGGGAGCTATATGATATAGTGGTCCGATTTGGATGAAATTTGATCAACAGTCGAAGAACGATTATAAATGCATATAGCGTGAATTTGGTTGAAATCGGTCAATAGACACCGAAAATGTTCATACATTTCATTTCATTTCATGCACTTCGACCGATTGTTCCTATGGGAGCTATATGATATAGTAGTCCGATCTGTCCGATTTTTACAAATGATCTGCGTGCAGAGAGAATACACATCTGTACCAAGTTTCATTAAGATAGCTTTAAAACTGAGAGACTAGTTCGCATAGAAACAGACGGAAAGAACGGACAGGCTATATAGGAGCAAGACTTTTGAATGCTGATCAAGAATCATATTTATTTTGAAGTAGAGTCGGAATCCTTCAATGGTTTCCGATTAAAAACTCGGTTGAGTTTTACAAAAAACAAGATCAATGCTGAAAATGTGGTGATTCCAAAATACGGTCCAAAATCGTCTAGAACGACTAGAAACGCCTTAAAATGAAAAAACAAAAAAAGTTGAAAAAATTTAAATTTCGAAATCATAATTATTTTGAAGCTAGAGTCAATAAAATATAATAGTCCAATTAAAAATTTGGTATGAGTTTACAATGAGAAAATCAAGATTCTCCAAAGTGGTGATTCCAAAATACGGTCCAAAATCGTCTAGGACGACTAGAAACGCCTAAAAATGATTAAACAAAAAAGTTGAAAAAATTTTAAATTGTCGAAATCATACTTATTTTGGAGCTATATGATATAGTAGGTCCGATCTAAATGGTTTTTCAATTGAAAATCGGTTGAGCAGAGAAAATACATTCAAGATCAAAGCTTAAATGTGGTATTCCAAAATAAGGTCCAAAATCGTCTAAAACTGAGAAACAGTTTGCCTAAAAAAGGTCAAAAAAACAAAAAAGTTGAAAAAAATTTTAAATTGTCGAAATTATAATTATTTTGAAGTAGAGTAAATGTAAATGTTCCAATTCAAAATCGGTTGAGTTTTCACAGAGATAATCAAGATCAAAGCTTGAAATGTGGTGATTCCAAAATAAGGTCTAAAATCTTGTAGGATGACTAAAAACTCCTAAAAATGGAAAAACAAAAAAAAATTGAAAAAAATTTTAAATTGTCGAAATCATAATTATTTTGAAGTAGAGTAAATATAAATGGTATTCCAATTAAAAATCGGTTGAGTTTTCACAGAGAAAATCAAGATCAAAGCTTGAAATGTGGTGATTCCAAAATAAGGTCTAAAATCATGTAGGATGACGAGAAACGCATAAAAATGAAAAAACAAAATAAGTTGAAAAAAATTTAAAATTGTCGAAATCATAATTATTTTGAAGTAGAGTCAATTTAAATGATATTCCAATCAAAAATCGGTTGAGTTTTCACAGAGAAAATCAAGATCAAAGCTAAAAATGTGGTGATTCCAAAATAAGGTCAAAAATCGTGTAGGATGACTAGAAACGCATAAAAATGAAAAAACAAAATAAGTTGAAAAAAATTTAAAATTGTCGAAATCATAATTATTTGGAAGTAGAGTCAATATAGAGAGAAAATCAAGATCAAAGCTTGAAATGTAATGATTTCAAAATAAGGTCTTACATCGTCTAGGATGACTAGAAACGCCTAAAAATGGAGAAACAAACAATTGAAAAATTTAAATTGTCGAAATCATAATTATTTTGAAGTAGAGTCAATATAAATGGTATTCCAATCAAAAATCGGTTGAGTTTTCACAGAGAAAATCAAGATCAAAGCTAAAAATGTGGAGATTCCAAAATAAGGTCAAAAATCGTCTAGAACGACTAGAAACGCCAAAAAATGGAAAAAACAAAAAAAAAATTGAAAAAAATTCTAAATTGTCGAAATCATAATTATATTAAAGTAGAGTAAATATTAATTGAATTCCAATCCAAAATCGGTTGAGTTTTCACAGAGATAATAAAGATCTAAGCTTGAATTGTTGTGATTCCAAAATAAGGTCTAAAATCGTGTAGGATGACTAGAAACGCATAAAAATGGAAAAACAAAAAAAGTTGAAAAAAATGTAAATTGTCGAAATCATTATTATTTTGAATTGGTTCAATGTAAATGGCATTCCATTCATAATTATTTTGAAGTAGAGTCAATTTAAATGATATTCCAATCAAAAATCGGTTGAGTTTTCACAGAGAAAATCAAGATCAAAGCTTGAATTGTTGTGATTCCAAAATAAGGTCTAAAATCGTGTAGGATGACTAGAAAAGCATAAAAATGGAAAAACAACATAAAGAAAAAAAAAATGTAAATTGTCGAAATCATAATTATTTTGAAGTAGAGTTAATATAAATGGTATTCCAATTAAAAATCAGCTAAGTTTTCACAGAAAAATCAAGATCAAAAGCTTGAAATGTTGGTGATTCCAAAATAAGGTCAAAAATCGTCTAGAACGACTAGAAACGCCTAAAAATGGAAAAACAAAAAAAAAATGAACAAAATTCTAAATTGTCGAAATCATAATTATTTTGAAGTAGAGTTAATTTAAATGGTATTTCAATCAAAAATCGGTTGAGTTTTCACAAAGAAAATCAAGATCAAAGCTTGAAATGTGGTGATTCCAAAATAAGGTCCAAAATCATGTAGGATGACTAGAAACGCCTAAAAATTGAGAAAAGAAAATAAATTGAAAAAAATTTTAAATTGTCGAAATCATAATTATTTTGAAGTAGAGTCAATATAAATGGTATTCCAATCAAAAATCGGTTGAGTTTTCACAGAGAAAATCAAGATCAAAGCTAACAAGAAAAACGGTGATCTTCGGCAAGATAAAGGTCCAAAATCGTCTAGTCATGAATATTGCATAAAAATGGAAAAACCTAAAATAAAGTTAAAAAAGTTTAAATTGTCGAAATCATAATTAGGTTTGAAGTAGAGTAAATGTAAATGGTATTCAAAGTAAAAGGGGGCGTGGCCGACCCCATAAAGTATATATATTCTTGATCAGCATCAACAGCCGAGTCGATATAGCCATGTCCGTCTGTCCGTCTGTCCGTCTGTCTGTCCGTCCGTCCGTATGAACACCTGGATCTTTTAAACTACAAAAGCTAGAGCCACCAAAAATTTATAATGAAAGTCCGTTATTATCTTACGCAGGTTAAGTTTATTTCAAATTTTTGGCCACGCCCCTCACCGCCCCCGCAATTAGCAAAAAACCAGACACACCTCGAAAAAAAGTTGTAGTTTTAGGCAAATAACTCAGTAACTATGGCACTTAGGAAGACCATTTCTGGTTGCTAGAGTTGCTAGAGACAGCCTTAATGCAATGCCATTCAAAATTTTGGCCTGCCACGCCCCCTTTTCTCATAAAAGCTAAAAAACTTTCAAAATTTCAAGCTCAAAATTTGCATGATTTAGGGCATTTTGTCAAATAGTACAGTGTTTATAATTAATTATTCGAAGAGAGGAATATCATATCAAACTATATTTCAAGCGCCGTTAAAATCCGTCAATTAACAAAAAGTTATTAGCTTAGAAAGTTTATGTAATTTAGCTGCAATTTCGCCGCCTGTGGGGCGTCAGCGTCTGCTCGCAGACGCTGCGTCGCTGCGACGTTGCGACGCCCCCGCCGACGCCGCCGTGCCGACCAGTGCTAGGCACGCATACATACATATGTGCATACACATAATTTCAAACGAGTGTGTACTTGTATGTATAACATGTAAATGCGAATAAGCGGAACATGCTTGAAAATAGCGCGTGGTGCGAATGGTAGAGTTACGGCGCGATGTGAAATCGTTGCCTGAGGGTCGTGGGTTCGAATGCTGGCAATGAGAATTGCTAATTTAATTTTTTTTAAATATCAATTTAAAATATACATATAAATTTGAATTTTAAAATTTCGTTATAAAATTTTAATTCAAATTAAATACAAATGCGCATTATTATGGGAGTACGGGGTCTTTTACTGTCGGCCCGCTCGACTGTAGCCTTTCTTACTTGTTTTAACCAATTATTTCTATGCTAGTTATATGATATAGTAGTCCGATTTGAAATTTGGTCAATAGATGGGGGACAATGAGAAATACATTCTCCGTGATTTTCGTTGAAATCAGTCAAAGACACCGAAAATGTTCATACTAAGCATTTTCAACCGATTGTTCCTATGGGAGCTATATGATATAGTGGTCCGATCTGGCCGATTTTTACATATGAACTGCGTGCAGAGAAAAATACATAGCCTGTACAAAAATTTCATTAAGATAGCTTTAAAAACCGAGAGACTTAGTTTGCAATAAAAATAGACGGCCAGATCGTACAGACAGACTGACAGACGGACATGACTATAACGACACGGTTGAAAAAATTTAAATTGATCGAAAATCATAAATATTTTATATGGTCGGAGTAAACTCTATCCTTCAATGCGTTAAAAAACGGCTTAGTTTTCACAGAAAAATCAAGATCCCAAGGGTATAAAAATGTGGTGATTCCAAAATAAGGTCGAAAATCGTGTAGGATGACTAGAAACACATAAAAATGGAAAAACAAAATAAGTTGAAAAAAATTTTAAGTTGTCGAAATCATAATTATTTTTAAGTAGAGTAAATATAAATATATATAATTTGGTTTTTTTAACCAATTATTTCTATGCTAGTTATATGATATAATAGTCCGATTTGAAATTTGGTCAATAGAATGGGGAACAAAAAATACATTCTCCGTGATTTTCGTTGAAATCGGTCAATAGACAAACAAGAAAAATGTTCATATACTAAGCATTTTCAACCGATTGTTCCTATGGGTGTTATATGATATAGTGGTCCGATCTGGCCGATTTTTACATATGAACTGCGTGCAGAGAAAATACATGCCTGTACAAAAATTTCATTAAGAATAGCTTTAAAACTGAGAGGACTAAACTGCATAAAAATTGAAAACAAAAAAACGTTGAAAAAAAATTAAATTGTCGAAATCGTAATTAGTTTTGATGTAGAGTCAAGAATATAAATGGTATTCCAATTAAAAATCGGTTGGAAAGTTTTCCTTCAAGAGAAAATCAAAAACAATATACTCTGCAATAAAATGTGGTGATTCCAAAATAAGGTCCAAAATCGTGTAGGATGACTAGAAACACATAAAAATGGAAAAACAAAATAAGTTGAAAAAAAATTTTAAATTGTCGAAATCATAATTATTTTGAAGTAGAGTCAATGTAAATGGTATTCCAATTAAAAATCGGTTGAGTTTTCACAGAGAAAATCAAGATCAAAGCTTGAAATGTGGTGATTCCAAAATAAGGTCTAAAATCATGTAGGATGACTAGAAACGCATAAAAATGGAAAAAAAAAAAAGTTGAAAAAATTTTAAATTGTCGAAATCATAATTATTTTGAAGTAGAGTCAATGTAAATGGTATTCCAATTAAAAATCGGTTGAGTTTTCAGAGATAAAAGAAAATCAAGATTAAAGCTTGAAATGTGGTGATTCCAAAATAAGGTCCAAAATCGTTTAGAATGACTTGAAACGCCTAAAAATTGAGAAACAAAAAAAGTTGAAATAAAATGTAAATTGTCGAAATCATAAGTATTTTGAAGTAGAGTCAATATAAATGGTATTACAATTAAAAATCGGTTGAGTTTTCACAGAGAAAATCAAGATCAAAGCTTGAAATGTGGTGATTCCAAAATAAGGTCTAAAATCGTGTAGGATGACTAGAAACGCATAAAAATGGAAAAACAAAAAAAGTTGAAAAAAATTTTAAATTGTCGAAATCATAATTATTTTGAAGTAGAGTCAATGTAAATGGTATTCCAATTAAAAATCGGTTGAGTTTTCACAGAGAAAATCAAGATCAAAGCTTGAAATGTGGTGATTCCAAAATAAGGTCAAAAATCGTCTAGAACGACTAGAAACGCCAAAAAATGGAAAAACAAAAAAAAATTGAAAAAAATTTTAAATTGTCGAAATCATAAGTATTTTGAAGTAGAGTAAATATAAATGGTATTCCAATTAAAAATCGGTTGAGTTTTCACAGAGAAAATCAAGATCAAAGCTTGAAATGTGGTGATTCCAAAATAAGGTCTAAAATCATGTAGGATGACTAGAAACACATAAAAATGGAAACACAAAATAAGTTGAAAAAATTTTTAAATTGTCGAAATCATAATTATTTTGAATTGGTTCAATGTAAATGGCATTCCATCATAATTATTTTGAAGTAGAGTCAATTTAAATGGTATTCCAATCAAAAATCGGTTGAGTTTTCACAGAGAAAATCAAGATCAAAGCTTGAATTGTTGTGATTCCAAAATAAGGTCTAAAATCGTGTAGGATGACTAGAAAAGCATAAAAATGGATAAACAACATAAAAAAAAAATTGTAAATTGTCGAAATCATAATTATTTTGAAGTAGAGTTAATATAAATGGTATACCAATTAAAAATCAGCTAAGTTTTCACAGAGATAATCAAGATCAAAGCTTGAAATGTTGTGATTCTAAAATAAGGTAAAAAATCGTCTAGAACGACTAGAAACGCCTAAAAATGGAAAAACAAAAAAAAAAATGAATAAAATTCTACATTGTCGAAATCATAATTATATTGAAGTAGAGTAAAAATTAATTGAATTCCAATCCAGAATCGGTTGAGTTTTCACAGAGATAATAAAGATCTAAGCTTGAATTGTTGTGATTCCAAAATAAGGTCTAAAATCGTGTAGGATGACTAGAAACGCATAAAAATGGAGAAACAAAATAAAGAAAAAAATTTTAAATTGTCGAAATCATAATTATTTTGAAGTAGAGTCAATTTAAATGATATTCCAATCAAAAATCGGTTGAGTTTTCACAGAGAAAATCAAGATCAAAGCTAACAAGAAAAAACGGTTATCTTCGGCTCGCCGAAGATTAAATACCCTTGCAGTCATGAATATTGCATTAAATTGGTTTTTAGACCCCGTACTCTAAAAAAGAGTAGAGGGGTCTATTAGGTTTGTCAGAAGCGAAATGTGCGTAACAGGCAGAAGGAGGCGTGGCCGACCCCATAAAGTATATATATTCTTGATCAGCATCAACAGCCGAGTCGATATAGCCATGTCCGTCTGTCCGTCTGTCCGTCTGTCTGTCCGTCCGTCCGGTATGAACACCTGGATCTTTTAAACTACAAAAGCTAGAGCCACCAAATTTATAATGAAAGTCCGTTATTATCTTACGCAGGTTAAGTTTATTTCAAATTTTTGCCACGCCCCTCACCGCCCCCCGCAATTAGCAAAAAACCAGACACACCTCGAAAAAAATGTAGTTTTAGGCAAATAACTCAGTAACTATGGCACTTAGGAAGACCATTTCTGGTTGCTAGAGTTGCTAGAGACAGCCTTAATGCAATGCCATTCAAAATTTTGGCCTGCCACGCCCCCTTTTCTCATAAAAGCTAAAAAACTTTCAAAATTTCAAGCTCAAAATTTGCATGATTTAGGGCATTTAGTCAAATAGTACAGTGTTTATAATTAATTATTCGAAGAGAGGAATATCATATCAAACTATATTTCAAGCGCCGTTAAAATCCGTCAATTAACAAAAAAGTTATTAGCTTAGAAAGTTTATGTAATTTAGCTGCAATTTCGCCGCCTGTGTGACGTCAGCGTCTGCTCGCAGACGCTGCGTCTGCTCGCAGACGCTGCGTCGCTGCGACGTTGCGACGCCTCCGTGCCGACGCCGCCGTGCCGACCAGTGCTAGGCACGCATACATACATATGTGCATACACATAATTTCAAACGAGTGTGTACTTGTATGTATAACATGTAAATGCGAATAAGCGGAACATGCTTGAAAATAGCGCGTGGTGCGAATGGTAGAGTTACGGCGCGATGTGAAATCGTTGCCTGAGGGTCGTGGGTTCGAATGCTGGCAATGAGAATTGCTAATTTAATTTTTTAAATATCAATTTAAAATATACATATAAATTTGAATTTTAAAATTTCGTTATAAAATTTTAATTCAAATTAAATACAAATGCGCATTATTATGGGAGTACGGGGTCTTTTACTGTCGGCCCGCTCGACTGTAGCCTTTCTTACTTGTTTTAACCAATTATTTCTATGCTAGTTATATGATATAGTAGTCCGATTTGAAATTTGGTCAATAGATGGGGGACAATGAGAAATACATTCTCCGTGATTTTCGTTGAAATCGGTCAATAGACACCGAAAATGTTCATACTAAGCATTTTCAACCGATTGTTCCTATGGGAGCTATATGATATAGTGGTCCGATCTGGCCGATTTTTACATATGAACTGCGTGCAGAGAAAATACATGCCTGTACAAAAATTTCATTAAGATAGCTTTAAAACTGAGAGACTAGTTTGCATAGAAACAGACGGACAGACGGACAGACAGACGGACAGACGGACATGGCTATATCGACTCGGCTGTTGATGCTGATCAAGAATATATATACTTTATATGGTCGGAAACTCTTCCTTCAATGCGTTACAAACTTCGTGACAAAAACAATATACCCTCTGCAAGGGTATAAAAATGTGGTGATTCCAAAATAAGGTCGAAAATCGTGTAGGATGACTAGAAACACATAAAAATGGAAAAACAAAATAAGTTGAAAAAAATTTTAAGTTGTCGAAATCATAATTATTTTTAAGTAGAGTAAATATAAATGGTATTCCAATTAAAAATCGGTTGAGTTTTCACAGAGAAAATCAAGATCAAAGCTTGAAATGTGGTGATTCCAAAATAAGGTCTAAAATCATGAAGGATGACTAGAAACACAAAAAAATTTTAAATTTTCGAAATCACAATTATTTTGAAGTAGAGTCAATGTAAATGGTATTCCAATTAAAAATCGGTTGAGTTTTCACAGAGAAAATCAAGATCAAAGCTAAAAATGTGGTGATTCCAAAATACGGTCAAAAATCGTGTAGGATGACTTGAAACGCCTAAAAATTGAGAAACAAAAAAAGTTGAAATAAAATGTAAATTGTAAATTATATTGAAGTAGAGTAAATAATAATTGAATTCCAATCCAGAATCGGTTGAGTTTTCACAGAGATAATAAAGATCTAAGCTTGAATTGTTGTGATTCCAAAATAAGGTCTAAAATCGTGTAGGATGACTAGAAACGCATAAAAATGGAGAAACAAAATAAAGATAAAAAATTTTAAATTGTCGAAATCATAATTATTTTGAAGTAGAGTCAATTTAAATGATATTCCAATCAAAAATCGGTTGAGTTTTTACAGAGAAAATCAAGATCAAAGCTAACAAGAATTAACAAAGAAAAGTACCGTCGAACACGCCCGACCGTATAATACTCTCTGCATTTTAATCCCGATTAAATTATTAAAATCGGTATCGAGATATTACAATGTGCAGTACTTCCATCAAAACACCTTGAAACAAAAACAATCCAAGCAAAATCAAACATATGTTTGTATGCGAATACACATACGTTTGACATTATATGTGTTCATACTTGTATGTATGTGTGTATTCGGCGCACAAGCAGAGAAAACGTTTGACGCCTGTATGTTTCTGTCTCGCTTGCACTCAGTAGTGATATTGCGTTCAATTATCAATATTGTAATGCTTCCAGTTTTCTTGTTTATAGTCCGATTTTAATGCACCTTTCAGGAATAGTTTGATATAGTTAGCCTCCACTCGAATTATACAATTACAATGATGTACTATATGAACAAATGACTAAAAACGGAACGAAAGTTGAGAATTATTGTTTTGTATTGTGGGAAAAAAAGGGGCGTGGCAGTCCAAAATTTTAAATGGCAATGCATTTACACTGTCGCTAAGAACCTCCATACCAGAATTGGTGATCCTAGGTGCCATGGTTACTGAGATACTCGCCGAAAACAACGATTTTTTCCGAGGTGTGTCTAGTTTTTGGCTCATTGTGGGCGAATGGGGCGTGGCATCAAAAAATAAGATACTTGTATTGACTGACACCAAGCTCGAACTTGTAGCTCTTACCATCTCTGAAATCTGTTTGTTCATACGGACAGACGGTCAGACGGACAGACGGACATGGCTAGATCGACTTTGCTTGTGATGCTGATCAAGAATATATATACTTTATGGGGTCTGCCACGCCTCCTTCTACCTGTTACATACTTTTGCACAAACCCAATATACTCTTGCACAGAGTATAAAAACGGTTATCTTCGGCTCGCCGAATATTAAATACCCTTGCAGTCATATATATTGCATTAATTTGGTTTTTATAACCAGTTATTTCTATGCTAGTTATATGATATAGTAGTCCGATTTGAAATTTGGTCAACAGATGGGGGACAATGAGAAATACATTCTCCGTGAATTTCGTTAAAATCGGTCAATAGACACCGAAAATGTTCATACTAAGCATTTGAACCGATTGTTCCTATGGGAGCTATATGATATAGTGATCCGATTTGGATGAAATTTGGTCAACAGATGGGGGACAATGAGAAATACATTCTCCGTGATTTTCGTTGAAATCGGTCAATACACACCGAAAATGTTCATACTAAGCATTTTCAACCGATTGTACCTATGGAAGCTATATGATATAGTGGTCCGATTTGGATGAAATTTGGTCAACAGATGAAGGACAATGAGAAATACATGAATTTCGTTGAAATCGGTCAATAGACACCGAAAATGTTCATACTAAGCATTTTCAACCGATTGTTCCTATGGGAGCTATATGATATAGTGGTCCGATCTGGCCGATTTTTACATATGAACTGCGTAAAGAGAAAATACATGCCTGTACAAAATTTCAATAAGATAGCTTTAAAACTGAGAGACTAGTTCGCATAGAAACAGGCGGACAGACAGACTCGGCTGTTGATGCTGATCAAGAATATATATACTTTATGTGGTCGGAAACGCTTCCTTCAATGCGTTACAAACTTCGTGACAAAAACAATATACCATTTGCAAGGGTATAAAAATGTGGTGATTCCAAAATAAGGTCAAAAATCGTGTAGGATGACTAGAAACACATAAAAATGGAAAAACAAAATAAGTTGAAAAAAATTGTAATTGTCGAAATCATTATTATTTTGAATTGGAATCAATGTAAATGGAATTCCAATTAAAAATCGGTTGAGTTTAAATAAAAAGAAAATCAAGATTAAAGTTTAAAATGTGGTGATTCCAAAATAAGGTCAAAAATCGTCTAGAACGACTAGAAACGCCTAAAAATGGAAAAACAAAAAATTGAAAAAAATTTTAAATTGTCGAAATCATAATTATTTTGAAGTAGAGTCAATATAAATGGTATTCCAATTAAAAATCGGTTGAGTTTTTACAGAGAAAATCAAGATCAAAGCTTGAAATGTGGTGATTCCAAAAAAAGGTCCAAAATCGTCTAGAACGACTAAAAACGGCAAAAAAAATGAAGAAAAAAAATAAAAGTGAAAAAAATTTTAAATTGTCGAAATCATAATTATTTTGAAGTAGAGTCAATATAAATGGTATTCCAATTAAAAATCGGTTGAGTTTTCACAGAGAAAATCAAGATCAAAGCTTGAAATGTGGTGATTCCAAAATAAGGTCCAAAATCGTCTAGAACGACTAAAAACGCCTAAAAATGGAAAACAAAAAAAGTTGAAAAAAATTTTAAATTGTCGAAATCATAATTATTTTGAAGTAGAGTCAATATAAATGGTATTCCAATCAAAAATCGGTTGAGTTTTCACAGAGAAAATCAAGATCTAAGCTTGAAATGTGGTGATTCCAAAATAAGGTCCAAAAATCGTCTAGAACGACTAGAAACGCACAAAAATGGAAAAACAAAAAAAATTGAAAAAAATTTTAAATTGTCGAAATCATAATTATTTTGAAGTTGAGTAAATATAAATGGTATTCCAATTAAAAATCGTTTGAGTTTTCACAGAGAAAATCAAGATCAAAGCTTGAATAAAAAAAGATGTGAAGTGTGATTCCAAAATAAGGTCCAAAATCGTCTAGAACGACTAGAAACGCCTAAAAATGGAAAAAAAACAAAAAAGGAAAAAAAATTTTAAATTGTCGAAATCATAATTATTTTGAAGTAGAGTCAATATAAATGGTATTCCAATTAAAAATCGGTTGAGTTTTCACAGAGAAAATTAAGATCAAAGCTTGAAATGTGGTGATTCCAAAATAAGGTCCAAAATCGTCTAGAACGACTAGAAACGCCTAAAAAATTGAAAAACAAAAGAAAAATTGAAAAAATTTTAAATTGTCGAAATCATAATTATTTTGAAGTAGAGTAAATATAAATGGTATTCCAATTAAAAATCGGTTGAGTTTTCACAGAGAAAATCAAGATCAAAGCTTGAAATGTGGTGATTCCAAAATAAGGTCAAAAATCGTCTAAGAACGACT
Source organism: Drosophila dunni (assembly GCA_018152125.1). NCBI lineage: Eukaryota > Metazoa > Arthropoda > Insecta > Diptera > Drosophilidae > Drosophila > Drosophila dunni. The sequence goes on along the minus strand of JAECXC010004144.1, from coordinate 75,878 downwards.
AGAAACGCCTAAAAATGGAAAAAACAAAAAAAGTTGAAAAAAATTTTTAAATTGTCGAAATCATAATTATTTTGAAGTAGAGTAAATATAAATGGTATTCCAATTAAAAATCGGTTGAGTTTTCACAGAGAAAATAAAGATCTAAGCTTGAAATGTGGTGATTCCAAAATAAGGTCCAAAATCGTCTAGGACGACTAGAAACGCCTAAAAATGGAAAAACAAAAAGTTGAAAAAAATTATAAATTGTCGAAATCATAATTATTTTGAAGTAGAGTCAATATAAATGGTATTCCAATTAAAAATCGGTTGAGTTTTCACAGAGAAAATCAAGATCAAAGCTTGAAATGTGGTGATTCCAAAATAAGGTCAAAAATCGTCTAGAACGACTAGAAACGCCTAAAAATGGAAAAACAAAAAAAAGTGAAAAAAATTTTAAATTGTCGAAATCATAATTATTTTGAAGTAGAGTCAATATAAATGGTATTCCAATTAAAAATCAGTTGAGTTTTCACAGAGAAAATAAGATCAAGCAAAAAATAAAGATCTAAACTTGAATTGTGGTGATTCCAAAATAAGGTCCAAAATCGTCTAGAACGACTAGAAACGCCTAAAAATGGAAAAACAAAAAAAGTTGAAAAAAATTTTAAATTGTCGAAATCATAATTATTTTGAAGTAGAGTCAATATAAATGGTATTCCAATTAAAAATCGGTTGAGTTTTCACAGAGAAAATTAAGATCAAAGCTTAAAATGTGGTGATTCCAAAATAAGGTCCAAAATCGTCTAGAACGACTAAAAACGCCTAAAAATGGAAAAAACAAAAAAAAAATTGAAAAAAATTTTAAATTGTCGAAATCATAATTATTTTGAAGTAGAGTAAATATAAATGGTATTCCAATTAAAAATCGGTTGAGTTTTCACAGAGAAAATCAAGATCAAAGCTTTAAATGTGGTGATTCCAAAATAAGGTCCAAAATCGTCTAGAACGACTAGAAACGCCTAAAAATGGAAAAACAAAAAAAAGTTGAAAAAAATTTTAAATTGTCGAAATCATAATTATTTTGAAGTAGAGTCAATATAAATGGTATTCCAATTAAAAATCGGTTGAGTTTTCACAGAGAAAATCAAGATCAAAGCTTGAAATGTGGTGATTCCCATATAAGGTCCAAAATCGTGTAGGACGACTAAAAACGCCTAAAAATGAAAAAAATAAAAAAAGTTGAAAAAAAATTTTAAATTGTCGAAATCATAATTATTTTGAAGTAGAGTCAATATAAATGGTATTCCAATTAAAAATCGGTTGAGTTTTCACAGAGAAAATCAAGATCAAAGCTTAAAATGTGGTGATTCCAAAATAAGGTCCAAAATCGTCTAGAACGACTAGAAACGCCTAAAAATGAAAAAACAAAAAGAAAAAAAATTTTAAATTGTCGAAATCATAATTATTTTGAAGTAGAGTCAATATAAATGGTATTCCAATTAAAAATCGGTTGAGTTTTCACCAGAAAATTTCATAAAGTTATATGAAATGTGGTGATTCCAAAATAAGGTCCAAAATCGTCTAGGACGACTAGAAACGCCTAAAAATGAAAAAAAAAAAAGTTGAAAAAAATTTTAAATTGTCGAAATCATAATTATTTTGAAGTAGAGTCAATATAAATGGTATTCCAATTAAAAATCGGTTGAGTTTTCACAGAGAAAATCAAGATCAAAGCTTTAAAATGTGGTGATTCCAAAATAAGGTCCAAAATCGTCGGAAGACTAGAAACGCCTAAAAATGGAAAAACAAAAAAAGTTGAAAAAAAATTTTAAATTGTCGAAATCATAATTATTTTGAAGTAGAGTCAATATAAATGGTATTTCAATTAAAATCGGTTGAGTTTTCACAGAGAAAATCAAGATCAAAGCTTTAAATGTGGTTATTCCAAAATAAGGTCCAAAATCGTCTAGGACTACAGAAACGCCTAAAAATAAAAAACCAAAAAATTGAAAAAAATTTTAAATTGTCGAAATCATAATTATTTTGAAGTAGAGTCAATATAAATGGTATTTCAATTAAAAATCGGTTGAGTTTTCACAGAGAAAATCAAGATCAAAGCTTTAAATGTGGTTATTCCAAAATAAGGTCCAAAATCGTCTAGGACGACTAAAAACGCCTAAAAATGGAAAAACAAAAAAAAAGTTGAAAAAAAATTTTAAATTGTCGAAATCATAATTATTTTGAAGTAGAGTCAATATAAATGGTATTCCAATTAAAAATCGGTTGAGTTTTCACAGAGAAAATCAAGATCAAAGCTTGAAATGTGGTGATTCCAAAATAAGGTCCAAAATCGTCTAGAACGACTAGAAACGCCTAAAAATGGAAAAAACAAAAAAAGTTGAAAAAAATTTTAAATTGTCGAAATCATAATTATTTTGAAGTAGAGTAAATATAAATGGTATTCCAAATAAAAATCGGTTGAGTTTTCACAGAGAAAATAAAGATCAAAGCTTGAAATGTGGTGATTCCAAAATAAGGTCCAAAATCGTCTAGAACGACTAGAAACGCTTAAAAATGAAAAAACAAAAAAAGTTGAAAAAAATTTTTAATTGGTCGAAATCATAATTATTTTGAAGTAGAGTCAATATAAATGGTATTCCAATTAAAAATCGGTTGAGTTTTCACAGAGAAAATCAAGATCAAAGCTTTAAATGTGGTGATTCCAAAATAAGGTCAAAAATCGTCTAGGACGACTAGAAACGCCTAAAAATGGAAAAACAAAAAAAGTTGAAAAAAATTTTAAATTGTCGAAATCATAATTATTTTGAAGTAGAGTCAATATAAATGGTATTCCAATTAAAAATCGGTTGAGTTTTCACAGAGAAAATCAAGATCAAAGCTTAAAATGTGGTGATTCCAAAAAAAGGTCAAAATCGTCTAGAACGACTAGAAACGCCTAAAAATGGAAAAACAAAAAAATTAAAAAAAATTTTAAATTGTCGAAATCATAATTATTTTGAAGTAGAGTCAATATAAATGGTATTCCAATTAAAAATCGGTTGAGTTTTCACAAAGAAAATCAAGATCAAAGCTTAAAATGTGGTGATTCCAAAATAAGGTCCAAAATCGTCTAGAACGACTAGAAACGCCTAAAAATGGAAAAACAAAAAAAGTTGAAAAAAATTTTAAATTGTCGAAATCATAATTATTTTGAAGTAGAGTCAATATAAATGGTATTCCAATTAAAAATCGGTTGAGTTTTCACAGAGAAAATCAAGATCAAAGCTTGAAATGTGGTGATTCCAAAATAAGGTCCAAAATCGTCTAGAACGACTAGAAACGGCTAAAAATGGAAAAACAAAAAAAGTTGAAAAAAATTTTAAATTGTCGAAATCATAATTATTTTGAAGTAGAGTCAATATAAATGGTATTCCAATTAAAAATCGGTTGAGTTTTCACAGAGAAAATCAAGATCAAAGCTGGAAATGTGGTGATTCCAAAATAAGGTCCAAAATCGTCTAGAACGACTAGAAACGGCTAAAAATGGAAAAACAAAAAAAAAGTTGAAAAAAATTTTAAATTGTCGAAATCATAATTATTTTGAAGTAGAGTCAATATAAATGGTATTCCAATTAAAAATCGGTTGAGTTTTCACAGAGAAAATCAAGATCAAAGCTTGAAATGTGGTGATTCCAAAATAAGGTCCAAAATCGTCTAGATCGACTAGAAACGCCTAAAAATGAAAAAAACAAAAAAAGTTAAAAAAAATTTTAAATTGTCGAAATCATAATTATTTTGAAGTAGAGTCAATATAAATGGTATTCCAATTAAAAATCGGTTGAGTTTTCACAGAGAAAATCAAGATCAAAGCTTTAAAATGTGGTGATTCCAAAATAAGGTCCAAAATCGTCTAGAACGACTAGAAACGCCTAAAAAATGAAAAAAACAAAAAAGAAAAAAATGAAGTTTTCACAGAGAAAATCAAGATCAAAGCTTGAAATGTGGTGATTCCAAAATAAGGTCCAAAATCGTCTAGAACGACTAAAAACGCCTAAAAATTGAAAAACAAAAAAAGTTGAAAAAAATTTTAAATTGTCGAAATCATAATTATTTTGAAGTAGAGTCAATATAAATGGTATTCCAATTAAAAATCGGTTGAGTTTTCACAGAGAAAATCAAGATCAAAGCTTGAAATGTGGTGATTCCAAAATAAGGTCCAAAATCGTCTAGAACGACTAAAAACGCCTAAAAATGAAAAAACAAAAAAAGTTGAAAAAAATTTTAAATTGTCGAAATCATAATTATTTTGAAGTAGAGTCAATATAAATGGTATTCCAATTAAAAATCGGTTGAGTTTTCACAGAGAAAATCAAGATCAAAGCTTAAAATGTGGTGATTCCAAAATAAGGTCCAAAATCGTCTAGGACGACTAGAAACGCCTAAAAATGGAAAAACAAAAAAAATGAAAAAAAATAAAATTAAATTGTCGAAATCATAATTATTTTGAAGTAGAGTCAATATAAATGGTATTCCAATTAAAAATCGGTTGAGTTTTCACAGAGAAAATCAAGATCAAAGCTTTAAATGTGGTGATTCCAAAATAAGGTCCAAAATCGTCTAGAACGACTAGAAACGCCTAAAAATTGAAAAACAAAAAAAATTGAAAAAAATTTTAAATTGTCGAAATCATAATTATTTTGAAGTAGAGTCAATATAAATGGTATTCCAATTAAAAATCGGTTGAGTTTTCACAGAGAAAATCAAGATCAAAACTTAAAATGTGGTGATTCCAAAATAAGGTCCAAAATCGTCTAGGACGACTAGAAACGCCTAAAAATGGAAAAACAAAAAAAGTTGAAAAAAAAATTTTAAATTGTCGAAATCATAATTATTTTGAAGTAGAGTCAATATAAATGGTATTCCAATTAAAAATCGGTTGAGTTTTTCACAGAGAAAATCAAGATCAAAGCTTAAAATGTGGTGATTCCAAAATAAGGTCCAAAATCGTCTAGAACGACTAGAAACGCATAAAAATGGAAAACCAAAAAAAAAAAAAAAAAATTTAAATTGTCGAAATCATAATTATTTTGAAGTAGAGTCAATATAAATGGTATTCCAATTAAAAATTTGTTGAGCTATCACAGAGAAAATCAAGATCAAAACTAAAAATGTGGTGATTCCAAAATAAGGTCAAAAATCGTCTAGGACGACTAGAAACGCCTAAAAAAGGAAAAAACAAAAAAAGTTAAAAAAATTTTAAATTGTCCAAATCATAATTATTTTGAAGTAGAGTCAATATAAATGGTATTCCAATTAAAAATCGGTTGAGTTTTCACAGAGAAAATCAAGATCAAAGCTTTAAATGTGGTGATTCCAAAATAAGGTCCAAAATCGTCTAGAACGACTAGAAACGCCTTAAAAATGAAAAACAAAAAAAAGTTGAAAAAAATTTTAAATTGTCGAAATCATAATTATTTTGAAGTAGAGTCAATATAAATGGTATTCCAATTAAAAATCGGTTGAGTTTTCACAGAGAAAATTAAGATCAAAACTTAAAATGTGGTGATTCCAAAATAAGGTCCAAAATCGTCTAGGACGACTAGAAACGCCTAAAAATTGAAAAACAAAAAAAAGTTGAAAAAAATTTAAATTGTCGAAATCATAATTATTTTGAAGTAGAGTCAATATAAATGGTATTCCAATTAAAAGTCGGTTGAGTATTCACAAAGAAAATCAAGATCAAAGCCTTAAATGTGGTGATTTCAAAATAAGGTCTAAAATCTTCTAGAACGACTAGAAACGCCTTAAAAATTGAAAAACAAAAAAAGGAGAAAAAAATTTTAAATTGTCGAAATCATTATTATTTTGAAGTAGAGTCAAAATATAAATGGTATTCCTATTAAAAAATCGGTTAAGTTTTAACAGGGAAAATGAAAATCAATGCTTGAAATGGTGTGATTCCAAAATAAGGTCCAAAATCGTCTAGGACCGACTAGAAACGCCTAAAAATGAAAAAACAAAAAAAGGTGAAAAAAATTTTAAATTGTCGAAATCATAATTATTTTGAAGTAGAGTCAATATAAATGGTATTCCAATTAAAAATCGGTTGAGTTTTCACAGAGAAAATCAAGATCAAAGCTTAAAATGTGGTGATTCCAAAATAAGGTCCAAAATCGTCTAGGACGACTAGAAACGCCTAAAAATGGAAAAACAAAAAAAGTTGAAAAAAATTTTAAATTGTCGAAATCATAATTATTTTGAAGTAGAGTCAATATAAATGGTATTCCAATTAAAAATCGGTTGAGTTTTCACAGAGAAAATCAAGATCAAAGCTTGAAATGTGGTGATTCCACAATAAGATCCAAAATCGTCTAGGACGACTAGAAACGCCTTAAAATGAAAAAAAAAAACAAAAGAAGTTGAAAAAATTTTAAATTGTCGAAATCATAATTATTTTGAAGTAGAGTCAATATAAATGGTATTCCAATTAAAAATCGGTTGAGTTTTCACAGAGAAAAATCAAGATCAAAACTTTAAAATGTGGTGATTCCAAAATAAGGTCCAAAATCGTCTAGGACGACTAGAAACGCCTAAAAATGGAAAAATAAAAAAAAAAAGTTGAAAAAATTTTAAATTGTCGAAATCATAATTATTTTGAAGTAGAGTCAATATAAATGGTATTTCAATTAAAAATCGGTTGAGTTTTCACAGAGAAAATCAAGATCAAAACTTAAAATGTGGTGATTCCAAAATAAGGTCCAAAATCGTCTAGAACGACTAGAAACGCCTAAAAATGAAAAAAACAAAAAAGTTGAAAAAAATTTTAAATTGTCGAAATCATAATTATTTTGAAGTAGAGTCAATATAAATGGTATTCCAATTAAAAATCGGTTGAGTTTTCACAGAGAAAATCAAGATCAAAGCTTAAAATGTGGTGATTCCAAAATAAGGTCCAAAATCGTCTAGAACGACTAGAAACGCCTAAAAATGGAAAAACAAAAAAAGTTGAAAAAAATTTTAAATTGTCGAAATCATAATTATTTTGAAGTAGAGTCAATATAAATGGTATTCCAATTAAAAATCGGTTGAGTTTTCACAGAGAAAATCAAGATCAAAGCTTAAAATGTGGTGATTCCAAAATAAGGTCCAAAATCGTCTAGAACGACTAGAAACGCCTAAAAATGGAAAAACAAAAAAAGTTGAAAAAAATTTTAAATTGTCCAAATCATAATTATTTTGAAGTAGAGTCAATATAAATGGTATTTCAATTAAAAATCGGTTGAGTTTTCACAGAGAAAATCAAGATCAAAGCTTTAAATGTGGTGATTCCAAAATAAGGTCCAAAATCGTCTAGAACGACTAGAAACGCCTAAAAATGGAAAAACAAAAAAAGTTGAAAAAAAATTTTAAATTGTCGAAATCATAATTATTTTGAAGTAGAGTCAATATAAATGGTATTCCAATTAAAAATCGGTTGAGTTTTCACAGAGAAAATCAAGATCAAAGCTTAAAATGTGGTGATTCCAAAATAAGGTCCAAAATCGTCTAGAACGACTAGAAACGCCTAAAAATGGAAAAACAAAAAAAAGTTGAAAAAAATTTTAAATTGTCGAAATCATAATTATTTTGAAGTAGAGTCAATATAAATGGTATTCCAATTAAAAATCGGTTGAGTTTTCACAGAGAAAATCAAGATCAAAGCTTAAAATGTGGTGATTCCAAAATAAGGTCCAAAATCGTCTAGAACGACTAGAAACGCCTAAAAATGGAAAAAACAAAAAAAGTTGAAAAAAATTTTAAATTGTCGAAATCATAATTATTTTGAAGTAGAGTCAATATAAATGGTATTCCAATTAAAAATCGGTTGAGTTTTCACAGAGAAAATCAAGATCAAAGCTTTAAATGTGGTGATTCCAAAATAAGGTCCAAAATCGTCTAGAACGACTAGAAACGCTTAAAAATGAAAAAACAAAAAAAGTTGAAAAAAATTTTAAATTGTCGAAATCATAATTATTTTGAAGTAGAGTCAATATAAATGGTATTCCAATTAAAAATCGGTTGAGTTTTCACAGAGAAAATCAAGATCAAAGCTTGAAATGTGGTGATTCCAAAATAAGGTCCAAAATCGTCTAGAACGACTAGAAACGCCTAAAAATGAAAAAAAAAAAAAAAAAAAAAAAAAAATTTTAAATTGTCGAAATCATAATTATTTTGAAGTAGAGTCAATATAAATGGTATTCCAATTAAAAATCGGTTGAGTTTTCACAGAGAAAATCAAGATCAAAGCTTTAAATGTGGTGATTCCAAAATAAGGTCCAAAATCGTCTAGAACGACTAGAAACGCCTAAAAATGGAAAAACAAAAAAAGTTGAAAAAAAATTTTAAATTGTCGAAATCATAATTATTTTGAAGTAGAGTCAATATAAATGGTATTCCAATTAAAAATCGGTTGAGTTTTCACAGAGAAAATCAAGATCAAAACTTAAAATGTGGTGATTCCAAAATAAGGTCCAAAATCGTCTAGAACGACTAGAAACGCCTAAAAATGGAAAAACAAAAAAAGTAAAAAAAAATTTAAATTGTCGAAATCATAATTATTTTGAAGTAGAGTCAATATAAATGGTATTCCAATTAAAAATCGGTTGAGTTTTCACAGAGAAAATCAAGATCAAAGCTTGAAATGTGGTGATTCCAAAATAAGGTCCAAAATCGTCTAGAACGACTAGAAACGCCTAAAAATGAAAAAAAAAAAAAGTTGAAAAAAAAATTTTAAATTGTCGAAATCATAATTATTTTGAAGTAGAGTCAATATAAATGGTATTCCAATTAAAAATCGGTTGAGTTTTCACAGAGAAAATCAAGATCAAAGCTTGAAATGTGGTGATTCCAAAATAAGGTCCAAAATCGTCTAGAACGACTAGAAACGCCTAAAAATGGAAAAACAAAAAAAGTTGAAAAAAATTTTAAATTGTCGAAATCATAATTATTTTGAAGTAGAGTCAATATAAATGGTATTCCAATTAAAAATCGGTTGAGTTTTCACAGAGAAAATCAAGATCAAAGCTTTAAATGTGGTGATTCCAAAATAAGGTCCAAAATCGTCTAGGACGACTAGAAACGCCTAAAAATGGAAAAAAAAAAAAAAAGTTGAAAAAAATTTTAAATTGTCGAAATCATAATTATTTTGAAGTAGAGTCAATATAAATGGTATTCCAATTAAAAATCGGTTGAGTTTTCACAGAGAAAATCAAGATCAAAGCTTGAAATGTGGTGATTCCAAAATAAGGTCCAAAATCGTCTAGGACGACTAGAAACGCCTAAAAATGAAAAAAAAAAAAAGTTGAAAAAAATTTTAAATTGTCGAAATCATAATTATTTTGAAGTAGAGTCAATATAAATGGTATTCCAATTAAAAATCGGTTGAGTTTTCACAGAGAAAATCAAGATCAAAGCTTTAAAATGTGGTGATTCCAAAATAAGGTCCAAAATCGTCTAGAACGACTAGAAACGCCTAAAAATGGAAAAACCAAAAAAAGTTGAAAAAAATTTTTTTAAATTGTCGAAATCATAATTATTTTGAAGTAGAGTCAATATAAATGGTATTCCAATTAAAAATCGGTTGAGTTTTCACAGAGAAAATCAAGATCAAAGCTTGAAAATGTGGTGATTCCAAAATAAGGTCCAAAATCGTCTAGAACGACTAGAAACGCCTAAAAATGGAAAAACAAAAAAAAGTTGAAAAAAAATTTTAAATTGTCGAAATCATAATTATTTTGAAGTAGAGTCAATATAAATGGTATTCCAATTAAAAATCGGTTGAGTTTTTACAGAGAAAATCAAGATCAAAGCTTAAAATGTGGTGATTCCAAAATAAGGTCCAAAATCGTCTAGAACGACTAGAAACGCCTAAAAATGAAAAAACAAAAAAGTTGAAAAAAATTTAAATTGTCGAAATCATAATTATTTTGAAGTAGAGTCAATATAAATGGTATTCCAATTAAAAATCGGTTGAGTTTTCACAGAGAAAATCAAGATCAAAGCTTTGAAATGTGGTGATTCCAAAATAAGGTCCAAAATCGTCTAGAACGACTAGAAACGCCTAAAAATGGAAAAAACAAAAAAAGTTGAAAAAAATTTTAAATTGTCGAAATCATAATTATTTTGAAGTAGAGTCAATATAAATGGTATTCCAATTAAAAATCGGTTGAGTTTTCACAGAGAAAATCAAGATCAAAGCTTGAAATGTGGTGATTCCAAAATAAGGTCTAAAATCGTCTAGAACGACTAGAAACGCCTAAAAATGAAAAAAAAAAAAAAAAAATTTTAAATTGTCGAAATCATAATTATTTTGAAGTAGAGTCAATATAAATGGTATTCCAATTAAAAATCGGTTGAGTTTTCACAGAGAAAATCAAGATCAAAGCTTTAAATGTGGTGATTCCAAAATAAGGTCCAAAATCGTCTAGGACGACTAGAAACGCCTAAAAATGAAAAAACAAAAAAGAAAAATTTTTAAATTGTCGAAATCATAATTATTTTGAAGTAGAGTCAATATAAATGGTATTCCAATTAAAAATCGGTTGAGTTTTCACAGAGAAAATCAAGATCAAAGCTTTGAAATGTGGTGATTCCAAAATAAGGTCCAAAATCGTCTAGGACGACTAGAAACGCCTAAAAATGAAAAAACAAAAAAAAAAGAAAAAAATTTTAAATTGTCGAAATCATAATTATTTTGAAGTAGAGTCAATATAAATGGTATTCCAATTAAAAATCGGTTGAGTTTTCACAGAGAAAATCAAGATCAAAGCTTGAAATGTGGTGATTCCAAAATAAGGTCCAAAATCGTCTAGAACGACTAGAAACGCCTAAAAATGGAAAAACAAAAAAAAGTTGAAAAAAATTTTAAATTGTCGAAATCATAATTATTTTGAAGTAGAGTCAATATAAATGGTATTCCAATTAAAAATCGGTTGAGTTTTCACAGAGAAAATCAAGATCAAAGCTTGAAATGTGGTGATTCCAAAATAAGGTCCAAAATCGTCTAGAACGACTAGAAACGCCTAAAAATGGAAAAACAAAAAAAGTAAAAAAAAAAAATTTAAATTGTCGAAATCATAATTATTTTGAAGTAGAGTCAATATAAATGGTATTCCAATTAAAAATCGGTTGAGTTTTCACAGAGAAAATCAAGATCAAAGCTTGAAATGTGGTGATTCCAAAATAAGGTCCAAAATCGTCTAGAACGACTAGAAACGCCTAAAAAAATAAAAAAAAAAAAAATTTAAAAAAATTTTAAATTGTCGAAATCATAATTATTTTGAAGTAGAGTCAATATAAATGGTATTCCAATTAAAAATCGGTTGAGTTTTCACAGAGAAAATCAAGATCAAAGCTTGAAATGTGGTGATTCCAAAATAAGGTCCAAAATCGTCTAGAACGACTAGAAACGCCTAAAAATGGAAAAACAAAAAAAAAAAAAAAAAAAATTTAAATTGTCGAAATCATAATTATTTTGAAGTAGAGTCAATATAAATGGTATTCCAATTAAAAATCGGTTGAGTTTTCACAGAGAAAATCAAGATCAAAGCTTGAAATGTGGTGATTCCAAAATAAGGTCCAAAATCGTCTAGAACGACTAGAAACGCCTAAAAATGAAAAAACAAAAAAAAGAAAAAAAAATTTTAAATTGTCGAAATCATAATTATTTTGAAGTAGAGTCAATATAAATGGTATTCCAATTAAAAATCGGTTGAGTTTTCACAGAGAAAATCAATATCAAAGCTCGAAATATGGTGATTCCAAAATAAGTGCCAAAATCGTCTAGAACGACTAGAAACCCTTAAAAATGGAAAAACAAAAAAAGTAAAAAAATAAATTTAAATTGTCGAAATCACAATTATTTTGAAGTAGAGTAAATATAAATGGTATTCCAATTAAAAATCGGTTGAGTTTTCACAGAGATAATCAAGATCAAAGCTTGAAATGTGGTGATTCCAAAATAAGGTCCAAAATCGTCTAGAACGACTAGAAACGCCTAAAAATGAAAAAACAAAAAAAGTTGAAAAAAAATTTTAAATTGTCGAAATCATAATTATTTTGAAGTAGAGTCAATGTAAATGGTATTCCATTTAAAAATCGGTTGAGTTTGAGTTAAGAGGAAATCAAGATCAAAGCTCGAAATATGGTGATTCCAAAATAAGTTCCAAAATCGTCTAGAACGACTAGAAACACCTTAAAAATGGAAAAACAAAAAAAGTTGAAAAAAATTTTAAATTTTCGAAATCATAATTATTTTGAAGTAGAGTCAATATAAATGGTATTCCAATTAAAAATCGGTTGATTTTTCACAGAGAAAATCAAGGTCACAGCTTTAAATGTGTTGATTCTAAACTAAGTTCCAAAATCGTCTAGAACGACTAGAAACGCCTTAAAATTGAAAAACAAAAAAAGTTGAAAAAAATTTCAAATTTTCGAAATCATAATTATTTTGAAGTAGAGTCAATATAAATGGTATTCCAATTAAAAATCGGTTGATTTTTCACAGAGAAAATCAAGGTCACAGCTTTGAATGTGTTGATTCTAAACTAAGTTCCAAAATCGTCTAGAACGACTAGAAACGCCTTAAAATTGAAAAACAAAAAAAAAAAAAAAAAAAAATTCAAATTGTCGAAATCATAATTATTTTGAAGTAGAGTCAATATAAATGATATTCAAAATAAAAATCGGCTGAGTTTTCACAGAGAAAACCAAGATCAAAACTGGAAATGTGGTGATTCCAAAATAAGGTCCAAAATCGTGTAGGATGACTAAAAACGCATAAAAATGGAAAATAAAAAAAAAAAAAAAAAAAAAATTTTTAAATTGTCGAAATCATAATTATTTTGAAGTACAGTCAATTTTAATGGTATTCCGATTAAAAATCGGTTGAGTTTTCACAGAGAAAATCAAAATCAAACTTAAAAATGTGGTGATTCCAAAATAAGGTCCAAAACCGTCAAGAACGACTAGAAACGCATAAAAATGGAAAAACAAAAAAAAAAAAAAAAAAAAATTTAAATTGTCGAAATCATAATTATTTTGAAGTAGAGTCAATGTTAATGGTATTCCAATTAGAAATCGGTTGAGTTGAGAGATAATCAAGTTCGAAGCTTGAAATGTTGTGATTCCAAAATAAGTTCCAAAATCGTCTAGAACGACTAAAAACGCTTAAAAATTAAAAAACAAAATAAGTTGAAAAAATTTTGAATTTTCGAAATCATAATTATTTTGAAGTAGAGTCAATGTAAATGGTATTCCATTTAAAAATCGGTTGAGTTTGAGTTAAGAGGAAATCAAGATCAAAGCTCGAAATATGGTGATTCCAAAATAAGGTCCAAAATCGTCTAGAACGACTAGAAACGGCTAAAAATGGAAAAACCCAAAAAAAAGTTGAAAAAAATTTAAATTGTCCGAAATCATAATTATTTTGAAGTAGAGTAAATATAAATGGTATTCCAATTAAAAATCGGTTGAGTTTTCATAGAGATTATCAAGATTAAATCTTAAAATGTGTTGAATTTAAAATAAGGTCAAAAATCGTCTAGAACGACTAGAAACAGCTAAAAATGGAAAAACCCAAAAAAAAGTTGAAAAAAATTTAAAATTTCCGAAATCATAATTATTTTGAAGTAGAGTAAATATAATTGGTATTCCAATTAAAAATCGGTTGAGTTTTCACAGAGAAAATCAAGATTAAAGCTTGAAATGTGGTGATACCAAAATAAGGTCCAAAATCGTCTAGGATGACTAGAAACGCCTAAAAATGGAAAAACAAAAAAAAAAAAAAAAAATTTAAATTGTCGAAATCATAATTATTTTGAAGTAGAGTCAATATAAATGGTATTCCAATTAAAAATCGGTTGAGTTTTCACAGAGAAAATCAAGATCAAAGCTTGAAATGTGGTGATTCCAAAATAAGGTCCAAAATCGTCTAGAACGACTAGAAACGCCTAAAAATGGAAAAACAAAAAAAAAAAAATTGTAAATTGTCGAAAAAAATAATTATTTTGAAGTAGAGTCAATTAAATATAATTAAAAATTTAAGAAATAGTCATTTAAATGGTGATTCCAAACAATTAAAAATCGGTTGATTTTTCACAGAGAAAATCAAGATCAAAGCTTTGAAATGTGGTGATTCCAAAATAAGGTCCAAAATCGTCTAGAACGACTAGAAACGCCTAAAAATGAAAAAAAAAAAAAAAAAAATTTTTAAATTGTCGAAATCATAATTATTTTGAAGTAGAGTCAATATAAATGGTATTCCAATTAAAAATCGGTTGAGTTTTCACAGAGAAAATCAAGATCAAAGCTTAAAATGTGGTGATTCCAAAATAAGGTCCAAAATCGTCTAGAACGACTAGAAACGCATAAAAATGGAAAAACAAAAAAAATAAAAAAAAAATTTTAAATTGTCGAAATCATAATTATTTTGAAGTAGAGTCAATATAAATGGTATTCCAATTAAAAATCGGTTGAGTTTGCAGTTAAGAGAAAATCAAGATCAAAGCTTGAAATGTGGTGATTCCAAAAAATAAGGTCCAAAATCGTCTAGAACGACTAGAAACGCCTTAAAAATGGAAAAACAAAAAAAAAAGTTGAAAAAAATTTTAAATTGTCGAAATCATAATTATTTTGAAGTAGAGTCAATATAAATGGTATTCCAATTAAAAATCGGTTGATTTTTCACAGAGAAAATCAAGATCAAAGCTTAAAATGTGGTGATTCCAAAATAAGGTCCAAAATCGTCTAGAACGACTAGAAACGCCTTAAAAATTGAAAAACAAAAAAAATTGAAAAAAAAAATTTAAATTGTCGAAATCATAATTATTTTAAAGTAGAGTCAATATAAATGGTATTCCAATTAAAAATCGGTTGAGTTTTCACAGAGAAAATCAAAATCAAAACCTAAAATGTGGTTATTCCAAAAGAAGGCCCAAAATCGTGTAGGATGACTAAAAACGCATAAAAATGGAAAATAAAAAAAAAAAAGAAAAAAAAATTTTAAATTGTCGAAATCATAATTATTTTGAAGTACAGTCAATTTTAATGGTATTCCAATTAAAAATCGGTTGAGTTTTCACAGAGAAAATCAAGATCAAAGCTTAAAAATGTGGTGATTCCAAAATAAGGTCCAAAACCGTCAAGAACGACTAGAAACGCATAAAAATGGAAAAACAAAAAAAAAAGAAAAAAAAATTTTTAATTGTCGAAATCATAATTATTTTGAAGTAGAGTCAATGTTAAGGGTATTCCAATTAGAAATCGGTTGAGTTGTCACAGAGATAATCAATATCAACGCTTGAAATATGGTGATTCCAAAATAAGTGCCAAAATCGTCTAGAACGACTAAAAACTCTTAAAAATTAAAAAACAAAATAAGTTGAAAAAATTTTGAATTTCCGAAATCATAATTATTTTGAAGTAGAGTCAATGTAAATGGTATTCCAATTAAAAATCGGTTGAGTTTGAGTTACAGAGAAAATCAAGATCAAAGCTCGAAATGTGGTGATTCCAAAATAAGGTCCAAAATCGTCTAGAAAGACTAGAAA
This sequence comes from Drosophila dunni, assembly GCA_018152125.1. Classification (NCBI taxonomy): domain Eukaryota; kingdom Metazoa; phylum Arthropoda; class Insecta; order Diptera; family Drosophilidae; genus Drosophila; species Drosophila dunni. Next base: position 60,312 of record JAECXC010004144.1, on the reverse strand, counting down.
CGCCTAAAAATGGAAAAACAAAAAAATTAAAAATTTTAAATTTTAAACGAAATCATAATTATTTTGAAGTAGAGTCAATATAAATGGTATTCCAATTAAAAATCGGTTGAGTTTTCACAGAGAAAATCAAGATCAAAGCTTGAAATGTGGTGATTCCAAAATAAGGTCCAAAATCGTCTAGAACGACTAGAAACGCCTAAAAATGGAAAAACAAAAAAAAGTTGAAAAAAAATTATAAATTGTCGAAATCATAATTATTTTGAAGTAGAGTCAATATAAATGGTATTCCAATTAAAAATCGGTTGAGTTTTCACAAGAGAAAATCAAGATCAAAGCTTAAAATGTGGTGATTCCAAAATAAGGTCCAAAATCGTCTAGAACGACTAGAAACGCCTAAAAATGGAAAAACAAAAAAAAGAAAAAAATTTTAAATTTTCGAAATCATAATTATTTTGAAGTAGAGTAAATATAATTGGTATTCCAATTAAAAATCGGTTGAGTTTTCACAAAGATAATTAAGATCTAAGCTTGAATTGTTGTGATTCCAAAATAATGTCTAAAATCGTGTGGGATGACTAGAAACGCATAAAAATGGAAAAACAAAAGAATGAAAAAAAAAAAAAATTTAAATTGTCGAAATCATAATTATTTTGAAGTAGAGTAAATGTTAATGGTATTCCAATTAAAAATCGGTTGAGTTTTCACAGAGAAAAAGAAAGAAAAATAAAAATCGGTTGATTTTCACAGAGAAAATCAAGATCAAAGCTTTGAAATGTGGTGATTCCAAAATAAGGTCCAAAATCGTCTAGGACGACTAGAAACGCGTAAAATTGGAAAAACAAAAAAATTAAAAAAAATTTTCATATGTCGAAATCATAATTATTTTGAAGTAGAGTCAATATAAATGGTATCCCAAAATCGGTTGAGTTTTCACAGAGAAAATCAAGATCAAAGTTTAAAAATGTGGTGATTCCAAAATAAGGTCCAAAATCGTCTAGAACGCCTAAAAACGCCTAAAAATGGAAAAACAAAAAAAATTGAAAAAAATTTTAAATTGTCGAAATTATAATTATTTTGAAGTAGGGTCAATATAAATGGTATTCCAATTAAAAATCGGTTGAGTTTTCACAGAGAAAATCAAGATCAAAGTTTAAAATGTGGTGATTCCAAAATAAGGTCCAAAATCGTCTAGAACGACTAGAAACGCCTAAAAATGGAAAAACAAAAAAAGTTGAAAAAAATTTTAAATTGTCGAAATCATAATTATTTTGAAGTAGAGTCAATATAAATGGTATTCCAATTAAAAATCGGTTGAGTTTTCAGAGAGAAAATCAAGATCAAAGCTTGAAATGTGGTGATTCCAAAATAAGGTCCAAAATCGTCTAGAACGACTAGAAACGCCTAAAAATGGAAAAACCCAAAAAAAGTTGAAAAAAATTTTAAAATGGTCGAAATCATAATTATTTTGAAGTAGAGTCAAATATAAATGGTATTCCAATTAAAAATCGGTTGAGTTTTCAACAGAGAAAATCAAGATCAAAGCTTGAAATGTGGTGATTCCAAAATAAGGTCCAAAATCGTCTAGGACGACTAGAAACGCCTAAAAATGGAAAAACAAAAAAATGAAAAAAAAAAATTTAAATTGTCGAAATCATAATTATTTTGAAGTAGAGTCAATATAAATGGTATTCCAATTAAAAATCGGTTGAGTTTTCACAGAGAAAATCAAGATCAAAGCTTTAAATGTGGTGATTCCAAAATAAGGTCCAAAATCGTCTAGGACGACTAGAAACGCCTAAAAATGAAAAAACAAAAAAAAAAAAAAAAAATTTTAAATTGTCGAAATCATAATTATTTTGAAGTAGAGTAAATATAAATGGTATTCCAATTAAAAATCGGTTGAGTTTTCACAGAGAAAATCAAGATCAAAGCTTGAAATGTGGTGATTCCAAAATAAGGTCTAAAATCGTCTAGGACGACTAGAAACGCCTAAAAATGAAAAAACAAAAAAAAAAAAAAAAAATTTTAAATTGTCGAAATCATAATTATTTTGAAGTAGAGTCAATATAAATGGTATTCCAATTAAAAATCGGTTGAGTTTTCACAGAGAAAATCAAGATCAAAGCTTTAAATGTGGTGATTCCAAAATAAGGTCCAAAATCGTCTAGAACGACTAGAAACGCCTAAAAATGGAAAAACAAAAAAAGTTGAAAAAAAATTTTAAATTGTCGAAATCATAATTATTTTGAAGTAGAGTCAATATAAATGGTATTCCAATTAAAAATCGGTTGAGTTTTCACAGAGAAAATCAAGATCAAAGCTTTAAAATGTGGTGATTCCAAAATAAGGTCCAAAATCGTCTAGAACGACTAGAAACGCCTAAAAATGGAAAAAACAAAAAAAAAATTGAAAAAAATTTTAAATTGTCGAAATCATAATTATTTTGAAGTAGAGTCAATATAAATGGTATTCCAATTAAAAATCGGTTGAGTTTTCACAGAGAAAATCAAGATCAAAGCTTGAAATGTGGTGATTCCAAAATAAGGGTCAAAATCGTCTAGAACGACTAGAAACGCCTAAAAATGGAAAAACAAAAAAAGTTGAAAAAAATTTTAAATTGTCGAAATCATAATTATTTTGAAGTAGAGTCAATATAAATGGTATTCCAATTAAAAATCGGTTGAGTTTTCACAAGAGAAAATCAAGATCAAAGCTTGAAATGTGGTGATTCCAAAATAAGGTCCAAAATCGTCTAGAACGACTAGAAACGCCTAAAAATGGAAAAACCAAAAAAAGTTGAAAAAAAATTTTAAATTGTCGAAATCATAATTATTTTGAAGTAGAGTAAATATAAATGGTATTCCAATTAAAAATCGGTTGAGTTTTCACAGAGAAAATCAAGATCAAAGCTTGAAATGTGGTGATTCCAAAATAAGGTCCAAAATCGTCTAGGACGACTAGAAACGCCTAAAAATGAAAAAACAAAAAAAAAAAAAAATTTTAAATTGTCGAAATCATAATTATTTTGAAGTAGAGTCAATATAAATGGTATTCCAATTAAAAATCGGTTGAGTTTTCACAGAGAAAATCAAGATCAAAGCTTGAAATGTGGTGATTCCAAAATAAGGGCCAAAATCGTCTAGAACGACTAGAAACGCCTAAAAATGGAAAAACAAAAAAAAGTTGAAAAAAATTTTAAATTGTCGAAATCATAATTATTTTGAAGTAGAGTAAATATAAATGGTATTCCAATTAAAAATCGGTTGAGTTTTCACAGAGAAAATCAAGATCAAAGTTTAAAATGTGGTGATACCGAAATAAGGTCCAAAATCGTCTAGAACGACTAGAAACGCCTTAAAATTGAAAAACAAAAAAAATGAAAAAAATTTTGAATTGTCCAAATCATAATTATTTTGAAGTAGAGTCAATATAAATGGTATTCCAATTAAAAATCGGTTGAGTTTTCACAGAGAAAATCAAGATCAAAGCTTTAAATATGGTGATTCCAAAATAAGGTCCAAAATCGTCTAGAACGACTAGAAACGCCTAAAAATGGAAAAACAAAAAAAATGAAAAAAATTTTAAATTGTCGAAATCATAATTATTTTGAAGTAGAGTCAATATAAATGGTATTCAAAATAAAAATCGGTTGAGTTTTCACAGAGAAAATCAAGATCAAAGCTTGAAATGTGGTGATTCCAAAATAAGGTCCAAAATCGTCTGGAACGACTAGAAACGCCTAAAAATGGAAAAAAAAAAAAAAAAAAAAAAATTTTAAATTGTCGAAATCATAATTATTTTGAAGTAGAGTAAATATAAATGGTATTCCAATTAAAAATCGGTTGAGTTTTCACAGAGAAAATCAAGATCAAAGCTTTAAATGTGGTGATTCCAAAATAAGGTCCAAAATCGTCTAGGACGACTAGAAACGCCTAAAAATGAAAAAACAAAAAAAGTTAAAAAAAAAATTTTAAATTGTCGAAATCATAATTATTTTGAAGTAAAAAAATGAAGAGAGTCAATGTAAATGGTATTCCAATTAAAAATCGGTTGAGTTTAAGTTGAGAGAAAATCAAGATTAAAGTTTGAAATGTGGTGATTCCAAAATAAGGTCCAAAATCGTCTAGAACGACTAGAAACGCCTAAAAATGAAAAAACAAAAAAAGTTGAAAAAAATTTTAAATTGTCGAAATCATAATTATTTTGAAGTAGAGTCAATATAAATGGTATTCCAATTAAAAATCGGTTGAGTTTTCACAGAGAAAATCAAGATCAAAGCTTAAAATGTGGTGATTCCAAAATAAGGTCAAAAATCGTCTAGAACGACTAGAAACGGCTAAAAATGGAAAAACCAAAAAAAAGTTGAAAAAAATTTTAAATTGTCCGAAATCATAATTATTTTGAAGTAGAGTAAATATAAATGGTATTCCAATTAAAAATCGGTTGAGTTTTCACAGAGAAAATCAAGATCTAAGCTTGAAATGTGGTGATTCCAAAATAAGGTCCAAAATCGTGTAGGATGACTAGAAACGCATAAAAATGGAAAAACAAAAGAATGAAAAAAAAAAAAATTTAAATTGTCGAAATCATAATTATTTTGAAGTAGAGTAAATATAAATGGTATTCCAATTAAAAATCGGTTGAGTTTTCACAGAGAAAATCAAGATCAAAGCTTTAAATGTGGTGATTCCAAAATAAGGTCCAAAATCGTCTAGAACGACTAGAAACGCCTTAAAAATGAAAAAAAAAAAAAAGTTGAAAAAAAATTTTAAATTTGTCGAAATCATAATTATTTTGAAGTAGAGTCAATATAAATGGTATTCCAATTAAAAATCGGTTGAGTTTTCACAGAGAAAATCAAGATCAAAGCTTTAAATGTGGTGATTCCAAAATAAGGTCCAAAATCGTCTAGAACGACTAGAAACGCCTAAAAATGGAAAAACAAAAAAAAAATGAAAAAAATTTTAAATTGTCGAAATCATAATTATTTTGAAGTAGAGTCAATATAAATGGTATTCCAATTAAAAATCGGTTGAGTTTTCACAGAGAAAATCAAGATCAAAGCTTGAAATGTGGTGATTCCAAAATAAGGTCCAAAATCGTCTAGGATGACTAGAAACGCCTAAAAATGGAAAACAAAAAAAAAAAAAAAAAAATTTTAAATTGTCGAAATCATAATTATTTTGAAGTAGAGTCAATATAAATGGTATTCCAATTAAAAATCGGTTGAGTTTTCACAGAGAAAATCAAGATCAAAGCTTAAAATGTGGTGATTCCAAAATAAGGTCCAAAATCGTCAAGAACGACTAGAAACGCCTAAAAATGGAAAAACAAAAAAAAAAAAGAAAAAAAATTTTAAATTGTCGAAATCATAATTATTTTGAAGTAGAGTCAATATAAATGGTATTCCAATTAAAAATCGGTTGAGTTTTCACAGAGAAAATCAAGATCAAAGCTTGAAATGTGGTGATTCCAAAATAAGGTCCAAAATCGTCTAGAACGACTAGAAACGCCTAAAAATGGAAAAACAAAAAAAGTTGAAAAAAATTTTTAAATTGTCGAAATCATAATTATTTTGAAGTAGAGTCAATATAAATGGTATTCCAATTAAAAATCGGTTGAGTTTTCACAGAGAAAATCAAGATCAAAGCTTAAAATGTGGTGATTCCAAAATAAGGTCCAAAATCGTCTAGAACGACTAGAAACGCCTAAAAAATGGAAAAAACAAAAAAAGTTGAAAAAAAATTTTAAATTGTCGAAATCATAATTATTTTGAAGTAGAGTCAATATAAATGGTATTCCAATTAAAAATCGGTTGAGTTTTCACAGAGAAAATCAAGATCAAAGCTTGAAATGTGGTGATTCCAAAATAAGGTCCAAAATCGTCTAGGACGACTAGAAACGCCTAAAAATGGAAAAACAAAAAAAGTTGAAAAAAATTTTAAATTGTCGAAATCATAATTATTTTGAAGTAGAGTCAATATAAATGGTATTCCAATTAAAAATCGGTTGAGTTTTCACAGAGAAAATCAAGATCAAAGCTTAAAATGTGGTGATTCCAAAATAAGGTCAAAAATCGTCTAGAACGACTAGAAACGCCTAAAAATGGAAAAACACAAAAAAAGTTGAAAAAAAATTTTAAATTGTCGAAATCATAATTATTTTGAAGTAGAGTAAATATAAATGGTATTCCAATTAAAAATCGGTTGAGTTTTCACAGAGAAAATCAAGATCAAAGCTTGAAATGTGGTGATTCCAAAATAAGGTCCAAAATCGTCTAGAACGACTAGAAACGCCTAAAAATGGAAAAACAAAAAAAGTTGAAAAAAAAATTTTAAATTGTCGAAATCATAATTATTTTGAAGTAGAGTCAATATAAATGGTATTCCAATTAAAAATCGGTTGAGTTTATTACAGAGAAAATCAAGATCAAAGCTTGAAAATGTGGTGATTCCAAAATAAGGTCCAAAATCGTCTAGAACGACTAGAAACGCCTAAAAATGGAAAAACCAAAAAAAGTTGAAAAAAATTTTTAAATTGTCGAAATCATAATTATTTTGAAGTAGAGTCAATATAAATGGTATTCCAATTAAAAATCGGTTGAGTTTTCACAGAGAAAATCAAGATCAAAGGTTTAAATGTGGTGATTCCAAAATAAGGTCCAAAATCGTCTAGAACGACTAGAAACGCCTAAAAATGAAAAAACAAAAAAAAGTTGAAAAAAATTTTAAATTGTCGAAATCATAATTATTTTGAAGTAGAGTAAATATAAATGGTATTCCAATTAAAAATCGGTTGAGTTTTCACAGAGAAAATCAAGATCAAAACTTAAAATGTGGTGATTCCAAAATAAGGTCCAAAATCGTCTAGAACGACTAGAAACGCCTAAAAATGAAAAAACAAAAAAAATTGAAAAAAATTTTAAATTGTCGAAATCATAATTATTTTGAAGTAGAGTCAATATAAATGGTATTCCAATTAAAAATCGGTTGAGTTTTCACAGAAAAATCAAGATCAAAACTTGAAATGTGGTGATTCCAAAATAAGGTCCAAAATCGTCTAGGAATGACTAGAAACGCCTAAAAATGGAAAAAAAAAAAAAAAAAAAAAAAATTTTTAAATTGTCGAAATCATAATTATTTTGAAGTAGAGTAAATATAAATGGTATTCCAATTAAAAATCGGTTGAGTTTTCACAGAGAAAATCAAGATCAAAGCTTAAAATGTGGTGATTCCAAAATAAGGTCCAAAATCGTCTAGAACGACTAGAAACGCCTAAAAATTGAAAAACAAAAAAAAGTTGAAAAAAAATTTTAAATTGTCGAAATCATAATTATTTTGAAGTAGAGTAAATATAAATGGTATTCCAATTAAAAATCGGTTGAGTTTTCACAGAGAAAATCAAGATCAAAGCTTGAAATGTGGTGATTCCAAAATAAGGTCTAAAATCGTATGAGATGAATAGAAACGCCTAAAAATGGAAAAACAAAATAAGGAAAAAAAATTTTAAATTGTCGAAATCATAATTATTTTGAAGTAGAGTAAATATAAATGGTATCCCAATTAAAAATCGGTTGAGTTTTCATAGAGAAAATCAAGATAAAAACTTAAAATGTGGTGATTCCAAAATAAGGTCATAAATCGTCTAGATCGACTAGAAACGCCTAAAAATGGAAAAACACAATAAGTTGAAAAAATTTTAAATTGTCGAAATCAAAATTATTTTGAAGTAGAGTAAATATAAATGGTATCCCAATTAAAACTCGGTTGAGTTTTCACAGAGAAAATCAAGATAAAAACTTAAAATGTGGTGATCCCAAAATAAGGTCCAAAATCGTCTAGAACGACAAGAAACGCCTAAAAATGAAAAAACAAAAAAAGTTGAAAAAAATTTTAAATTGTCGAAATCATAATTATTTTGAAGTAGAGTAAATATAAATGGTATTCCAATTAAAAATCGGTTGAGTTTTCACAGAGAAAGTCAAGATCAAAGCTTGAAATGTGGTGATTCCAAAATAAGGTCCAAAATCGTGTAGGATGACTAGAAACGCCTAAAAATGGAAAAACAAAAAAATGAGGAAAAAAAAATTTTAAATTGTCGAAATCATAATTATTTTGAAGTAGAGTAAATATAAATGGTATTCCAATTAAAAATCGGTTGAGTTTTCACAGAGAAAATCAAGATCAAAGCTTGAAATGTGGTGATTCCAAAATAAGGTCCAAAATCGTCTAGAACGACTAGAAACGCCCAAAAATGGAAAAAAAAAAAAAAAAAGTTGAAAAAAATTTTAAATTGTCGAAATCATAATTATTTTGAAGTAGAGTCAATATAAATGGTATTCCAATTAAAAATCGGTTGAGTTTTCACAGAGAAAATCAAGATCAAAGCTTGAAATGTGGTGATTCCAAAATAAGGTCCAAAATCGTCTAGAACGACTAGAAACGCCCAAAAATGGAAAAAAAAAAAAAAAAAATTTTAAATTGTCGAAATCATAATTATTTTGAAGTAGAGTCAATATAAATGGTATTCCAATTAAAAATCGGTTGAGTTTTCACAGAGAAAATCAAGATATAAACTTAAAATGTGGTGATTCCAAAATAAGGTCCAAAATCGTGCAAGATGTCTAGAAACGCCAAAAAATTAAAAAAAAAAAAAAAAGTTTTAAAAAAATTTGAAATTGTCGAAATCATAATTATTTTGAAGTAGAGTAAATATAAATGGTATCCCAACTAAAAATAAATGGTATTCCAATTAAAAATCGGTTGAGTTTTCACAGAGAAAATCAAGATCAAAGCTTGAAATGTCGCGGTTCCAAAATATGGTTTAAAACGTGTAGGATGAATAGAAACGCCTAAAAATGGAAAAACAAAATGAGGAAAAAAAATTTTAAATTGTCGAAATCATAATCATTTTGAAGTAGAGTAAGTATAAATGGTATTCCAATTAAAAATCGGTTGAGTTTTCACAGAGAAAATCAAGATAAAAACTTAAAATGTGGTGATTCCAAAATAAGGTCAAAAATCGTCTAGAACGACTAGAAACGCCTAAAAATGGAAAAACAAAAAAAGTTGAAAAAAATTTTAAATTGTCGAAATCATAATTATTTTGAAGTAGAGTAAATATAAATGGTATTCCAATTAAAAATCGGTTGAGTTTTCACAGAGAAAATCAAGATCAAAGCCTGAATTTTCGCGGTTCCAAAATATGGTTTAAAACGTATAGGATGAATAGAAACGCCTAAAAATGGAAAAACAAAATGAGGAAAAAAAATTTTAAATTGTCGAAATCATAATCATTTTGAAGTAGAGTAAGTATAAATGGTATTCCAATTAAAAATCGGTTGAGTTTTCACAGAGAAAATCAAGATATAAACTTAAAATGTGGTGATTCCAAAATAAGGTCCAAAATCGTGCAAGATGTCTAGAAACGCAAAAAATTAAAAAAAAAACAAAAAAAGTTTTAAAAAAATTTGAAATTGTCGAAATCATAATTTTTTTGAAGTAGAGTAAATATAAATGATATCCCAACTAAAAATATAAATGGTTTTCCAATTAAAAATCGGTTGAGTTTTCACAGAGAAAATCAAGATCAAAGCCTGAAATTTGGTGATTCCAAAATAAGGTTTAAAACGTCTAGGACGACTAGAAACGCCTAAAAATGGAAAAACAAAAAAGTTGAAAAAAATTTTAAATTGTCGAAATCATAATTATTTTGAAGTAGAGTAAATATAAATGGTATTCCAATTAAAAATCGGTTGAGTTTTCACAGAGAAAATCAAGATATAAACTTAAAATGTGGTGATTCCAAAATAAGGTCCAAAATCGTGCAAGATGTCTAGAAACGCCAAAAAATTAAAAAAAAAAAAAAAAAAAAGTTTTAAAAAATTTTAAATTGTCGAAATCATAATTATTTTGAAGTATAGTAAATATAAATGATATCCCAATTAAAAATCGCTTGAGTTTTCACAGAGAAAATCAAGATCAAAACTTGAAATGTGGTGATTCCAAGATAAGGTCAAAAATCGTGTAGGATGACTAGAAACGCCTAAAAATGGAAAAACAAAAAAAAAGTTGAAAAAAATTTTAAATTGTCGAAATCATAATTATTTTGAAGTAGCTAAAATATAAATGGTATTCCAATTAAAAATCGGTTGAGCTTTCACAGAGAAAATCAAGATCAAAGCTTGAAATGTGGTGATTCCAAAATAAGGTCCAAAATCGTCTAGAACGACAAGAAACGCCCAAAAACAGAAAAACAAAAAAATTTTATATTGTCGAAATCATAATTATTTTGAAGTAGAGTCAATATAAATGGTATTCCAATTAAAAAATGGAGTTTTCAAAAGAAAAATACAAGATCAAAAGCTTGAAAAAATGTGGTGATTCCAAAATAAGGTCTAAAATCGTGTAGAACGACTAGAAACGCCTAAAAATGGAAAAACAAAATAAGTTTGAAAAAAATTGTAAATTGTCGAAATCATAATTATTTTGAAGTAGAGTAAATATAAATGGTATTCGAATTCAAGATCGGTTGAGTTTTCACAGAGAAAATCAAGATCAAAACTTGAAATGTGGTGATTCCAAAATAAGGTCCAAAATCGTCTAGAACGACTAGAAACGCCTAAAAATGGAAAAACAAAAAAGTTGAAAAAATTTTAAATTGTCGAAATCATAATTATTTTGAAGTAGAGTAAATATAAATGGTATTCCAATTAAAAATCAGTTGAGTTTTCACAGAGAAAGTCAAGATCAAAGCTTAAAATGTGGTGATCCCAAAATAAGGTCCAAAATCGTCTTGACCGACAAGAAACGCCCAAAAATGAAAAAAAAAAAAGCTGAAAAAAATTTTATATTGTCAAAAAATTCGTTTCGATTCGCTTTCGCTGACGGACGTGTTTTACATCGCTTCTATTTCATTTCAAGTTTTCCTCGCTTAATCGCTCTAATTCGTATCATATTTCTGGCTTAATTCCTTTGCTACATTGTGTGCTACATCGGTTGTGTTGATACACATTGTTTTAATAAACTTTAAAGCCAAATTTTAATAATTTTGTTTTCTAAGCAACAACAATTCCACAGCCAAACATTCTGTTTACTTATTTCTGCGTTTGTTTGTCGCTGTGTAATTTGTTCTTGTAATTTTACGCCGTTGCTTGTGCTAACACTTTGTTTGTGTAAACATTCTCTCGGCGCTATCTTCGTGCTCTCTTCGTGCTCTCATCTATATTTACGCTCCCGTCGCGCTCTCATCTGTTTTACCGCGCTTATCTTATTTTTGGTGTTGGCCGGTTATTCCGTTTTTCTTGTTTTCGGTCGCCGCGCCCGCGCATAATTTGTTTTGTTTTTGTGCATTACATTTGTTATTGTCGTAAGTAAACATCAGTAGCTTGCACATTAACCCTAGCTTGCCTTTTTATTTTTCAAATAACTTTTTATTTCAACAGTGCTTATTAGCTTCTATATATTCCATTTTATTACATTCATTGCTTACACTAATTACCTCCACTATGTACGTCTGCTATAGTTCAAATTGCCAGGTGCGAACAAATGTTAAGATGGGTTTTGTTTGCTGCTGGCTATGTGAAAATGTTTCACATGAAAAATGTGCAGGCCTCAACGGCCGAATTATTGACCTGATTGAGTCTAAATCAGGCTTAAAGTGGACTTGTGAAGCTTGTAGGGATGTCGAAAGAGACATTATGAGCTTCATGCGACACACTAAAAGAGGCTTTGGGGATCTATTTGGCAGATTTAAAAGTCTGTCTGATAGTTTCGCAGCTTTGGATAAGGAGTTTAAAGGCCTAAAAGTCTTAAATGATTCTCCAAAGCGTAAAAAGGCCAATTTTAGATTGTCGATTGGCCCTAACGAACTTTCAGTCCCTCATCACATACCCACAACGTCCGCACCTTCTCTAATAAATTTTTCATCCCCTTCTCCAAATATAATTGTTAGTAGTGATGACAACTTTATCTTACCCACAGAAGTTGTCCCCACTCCCGAAGTAATTGTTCCTGATTCATTAGTTGTCAATACTGTTGCTGTTGGCGAATCAAGCAATTTAGTTGTTCCTGATTCGTTAGTAGTCAATACTGTTGCAGTTGGTGAATCAAGCAATGAGTCGATCAGAGCTGTTGCGGAAGCTATTACAGCGTCCGATAAAAAGACTCTTGTAGGTGTTCCACCAAAGAAACAATTATTTGTTTCTAGGCTTGCCCCTGATACCACATCGGATGATGTCAAGGCCTTTATTCAGGCTAAATCTGAAGCTAATATTACGGTGGAGAAATTTAAGTTCTCATATCATCGGGAAATCTCTTCATTTAAAATAAGTGTTCCTGCCAAATATTTTAGTACAATTTGTTGTAAAGAATTTTGGCCGGACCATTTAATAATAAAGGAATATACAGCTAAGAAAAGAAATCGGACTCCGATTGCACTGCCGTCTAACCCTGTCCCGGCCTCTGATTCCGGAAAAAACTAACTTCCTCCCTCTCGTTTGCCTATCAAAATGTAAGAGGTCTTCTTAGTAAACTTAGTAATATGTATTTAAATAGTCTGTCTTTTTCATTTCATGTCGTGGCCTTTTCTGAGACATGGTTAAGGCCCGATGTTTTAGATTCAGAAATCCTTTTCAATAAATTCGCTATCTATAGAAAAGATCGTACATCCCGCCGAGGTGGTGGTGTGCTTATTGCCGTCGATGTTAACTTATCCTCGGAAGAAGTAACAATCGATGGCTCTGTGGATATCGAATTTGTTGCTATTAAGTTATGCCTAAATAACGTTAGAGTTTTCATAACCTGCTCCTATATTCCTCCTTCTTCTGACTCTTCTCTTTATTTCTTACACTTTTCTGCTATAAAAGCTGTTTCATCTATGTTATCTGATCGTGACTTTCTTGTAGTTCTTGGCGATTTTAATATTGCTGGTACTACATGGATTTCGTGTCCCGACTCTGCCGTGTTGACCCCCACGACTCAGCACGATTTTCTTGACGAGCTGTTTGGAATTTCATTGCTTCAAATCAATGATATTCCAAACTCTTTAAATAGAATGCTTGATCTGATTTTTGTTTTGGACCCTTCCTGTTTTTCGGTTTCCCGCATAAAACCCTTATCAAATCCTGAAGATCCTTATCACCCGACTTTGGAAGTGTTGATTGATTTACCTGATCGGGTGACCCGTACTAGTAGTATATCTACTAAACGGTCTCGTCAGTTTCGGAAGGCCGACTTTAACAAGTTAAATGTACTGCTATCCCAAACTGACTGGTCCCGACTGTTCATGTGTAGAGATATGGATAGTGCAATTACATCCTTCTATAATACCTTAAATTCCTTAATTGATGTCTGTGTTCCGCTCTGTGTTCCAACCAGGTCTAACAAGCCTATTTGGTTTACCCGTGAGTTAACATTGCTCAAAAATAGAAAATCGAAATGGTATAAGAGATTCAGGGAAACTGGCTCTTCCTTGCATTTCTCGCGATATCTAATTGCTAAATCTGATTTCTATGTTTTGAATGACCGTCGTTATAAGGAATACCTTACTGACTGTGGGCAACAGTTCAGAGGGAATCCGAGACGGTTTTATAACTTCGTTAATTCGAAGCGTAAATCATCAACACTTCCATCCAGTGTGTTCTTTGAAAGAGAATCTGCTAATTCGGATAAGGCTATCGCCGACTTATTTGCCGATTTTTTTCAAACAACTTACAGTAAGCACGAGTATAACTGTGACTCACCCTATCCTTATCACTTAAATTCATTCAATAGTAATTTTACACCAGTCATCACCGAAAGCTCCCTCTTATGTAATTTAAAGGCTACTAAATCTGTTTTTTCGCCTGGTCCAGACGGAGTCCCTGGCTGTGTGCTTAAAAACTGTGCAGACGGCCTTTTAAAGCCCTTGTATAAACTATTTACATTGTCCGTTGAAACATGCTGTTTCCCTGAAGTTTGGAAATCATCTTACATTATTCCTCTTCACAAAAAAGGAAATAAATCCGATGTTTGCAACTATAGGGGTATTTCCAAGTTGTCTGCTATTCCCAAGGCTTTTGAGAAATTAATAACTTCTCAACTGCAACATTTCTGTAGATCCATGATTTCACCCTGCCAGCATGGGTTTGTGAAATATAGATCCACTACCACTAACCTGTTAGAATTTACATCATTTGCATTGAAGGGCTTTGAGAGAAAATTGCAAACTGACGTCATTTACACAGATTTCAGTAAGGCTTTCGACTCCGTTAATCACAGCCTATTAATACATAAGCTCAATCTTTTGGGTCTTTCCTATAACTTTACTATTTGGATTTCAAATTACTTGTGTTCTAGAACACAACATGTTTATTTTAAAGACACTTTGTCCAAATCTGTTCAAGTAACTTCGGGTGTTCCACAAGGAAGCCATCTTGGTCCCTTGTTATTTATATTGTTCATAAATGATCTTCCATCAGCGATCAGTTACTCTCGTGTGCTCATGTATGCCGACGACGTTAAACTCTGTGTTTCGGCTGCTGAGTCTGTTCTTGGGACCAGGTTACAATCTGATCTATGTAATTTTCAAATCTGGTGTCAAGCTAATTTATTAAACCTTAACTTTAGTAAGTGTAACGTAATGTCCTTCAGTAGGCGTCTCCCTTTCCAAAACATTTACATTCTGAATGGCAACTCTCTTAAAAGAATTGAGTCGGTCACTGATTTGGGTATCCTTATGGATCCTAAGCTCAAGTTCGATAGGCATGTATTGTCAATTACTAATCGTGCTTTTAGTGTCCTGGGCTTCATAAAGCGCTGGTCGAAAGAATTTAACGATCCCTATTTAACGAAAACACTTTTTACTGCCTTGGTACGGCCTATTCTTGAATATGGATCATGTATTTGGTCACCCCAATACAGGATTCATCAGGATAGAATAGAATCTGTACAAAAACAATTTCTTCTTTTTGCACTAAGGTCTCTCAACTGGAATACTAACATACGCTTACCTTCCTATCGTAGTAGACTTTTACTAATTAATCTTCCTTCTTTGTCTGATCGTAGAACAGTGCTCGGTGTAATTTTTTTACACAAACTAATCAATGGTGAAATTGATTCTTCAGAATTACTCAGCCAGATTAGTTTTGCTGTTCCGATTAGACCAACTAGAAACTTTCTTCCGCTATCTCTTCAACCTTGTTCTACCAACTTTGCTATCCATAATCCTTTCCGAGTCCTATGTAGTAACTACAACAAACTTTCTCGAGTTGTAGGTAGTTCTACTTCGACCCCCTTAATTAGAACTTCTCTTCTCTGTCACCTGTCTAGATCTTAATTATCTTAGCTTAATAATTTAAAATGTATTGTATTTCGTTTTTAGTAATTTTATATCTTATGTTATAACTAATAAATTCGATTCGCGTTTATCGCTAGCCGTACGTTATGCGGTGTGCCCCTCGGTCGGTTGGGCGGGAGGTGGCTGCATTATTTGCAGGGTTCCGCGCGCTAACAAGCACGTTGCTTGGTGTTGCTGGGCCACTTGAATGTACTGTCCCGTTAGTACATCAACGTCCATATATATATAATTATTTTGTAGTAAAGTCGATATAAATGGTATCCCAATAAAAATCGGTTGAGTTTTCACAGAGAAAATTAAGATCAAAACTTAAAATTTTAAATTGTCGAAATCATAATTATTTTGTAGTAAAGTCGATATAAATGGTATCCCAAATTAAAATGGGTTGAGTTTTCACAGAGAAAATTAAGATCAAAAATTAAAATGTGGTGATTCAAAAATAAAGTCCAAAATCGTCTAGAACGCCTAGAAACGCCTAAAAATATAAAAACAAAATTGTTGAAAAAAATTTAAATTGTCGAAATCATAATTATTTTGAAGTAGAGTCAATATAAATGGTATCCAAATTAAAAATCGGTTGAGTTTTCACAGAGAAAATCAAGATCAAAACTTAAAATGTGGTGATTCCAAAATAAGGTCCAAAATCGTCTAGAACGACAAGAAACGCCTAAAAATGAAAAAACTTAAAAAGGTGAAAAAAATTTTAAATTGTCGAAATCATAATTATTTTGTAGTAAAGTCGATATAAATGGTATTCCAATTAAAAATCGGTTGAGTTTTCACAGAGAAAATCAAGATCAAAACTTAAAATGTGGTGATTCCAAAATAAGGTCCAAAATCGTCTAGAACGACTAGAAACGCCTAAAAATGAAAAAACTTAAAAAGGTGAAAAAAATTTTAAATTGTCGAAATCATAATTATTTTGAAGTAGAGTCGATATAAATGGTATTCCAATTAAAAATCGGTTGAGTTTTCACAGAGAAAATCAAGATCAAAACTTAAAATGTGGTGATTCCAAAATAAGGTCCAAAATCGTCTAGGACGACTAGAAACGCCTAAAAATGGAAAAACAAAAAAAGTTGAAAAAAATTTTAAATTGTCGAAATCATAATTATTTTGAAGTAGAGTCAATATAAATGGTATTTCAATTAAAAATCGGTTGAGTTTTCACAGAGAAAATCAAGATCAAAGCTTGAAATGTGGTGATTCCAAAATAAGGTCCAAAATCGTCTAGGACGACTAGAAACGCCTAAAAATGGAAAAACAAAAAAAGTTGAAAAAAAATTTTAAATTGTCGAAATCATAATTATTTTGAAGTAGAGTCAATATAAATGGTATTCCAATTAAAAATCGGTTGAGTTTTCACAGAGAAAATCAAGATCAAAACTTAAAATGTGGTGATTCCAAAATAAGGTCCAAAATCGTCTAGAACGACTAGAAACGCCTAAAAATAGAAAAACAAAAAAAGTTGAAAAAATTTTAAATTGTCGAAATCATAATTATTTTGAAGTAGAGTCAATATAAATGGGATTCCAATTCCAGAGAAAATCAAGATCAAAACTTAAAATGTGGTGATTCCAAAATAAGGTCTAAAATCGTCTAGGACGACTAGAAACGCCTAAAAATGGAAAAACAAAAAAAGTTGAAAAAAATTTTTAAATTGTCGAAATCATAATTATTTTGAAGTAGAGTAAATATAAATGGTATTCCAATTAAAAATCGGTTGAGTTTTCACAGAGAAAATCAAGATCAAAGCTTGAAATGTGGTGATTCCAAAATAAGGTCCAAAATCGTGTAGGATGACTAGAAACGCCTAAAAATGGAAAAACAAAAAAAGTTGAAAAAAAAATTTTAAATTGTCGAAATCATAATTATTTTGAAGTAGAGTCAATATAAATGGTATTCCAATTAAAAATCGGTTGAGTTTTCACAGAGAAAATCAAGATCAAAGCTTAAAATGTGGTGATTCCAAAATAAGGTCCAAAATCGTGTAGGACGACTAGAAACGCCTAAAAATGGAAAAACAAAAAAAAGTTGAAAAAAATTTTAAATTGTCGAAATCATAATTATTTTGAAGTAGAGTAAATATAAATGGTATTCCAATTAAAAATCGGTTGAGTTTTCACAGAGAAAATTAAGATCAAAGCTTAAAATGTGGTGATTCCAAAATAAGGTCCAAAATCGTCTAGAACGACTAGAAACGCCTAAAAATTAAAAAACAAAAAAAGTTGAAAAAAATTTTAAATTGTCGAAATCATAATTATTTTGAAGTAGAGTCAATATAAATGGTATTCCAATTAAAAATCGGTTGAGTTTTCACAGAGAAAATCAAGATCAAAACTTGAAATGTGGTGATTCCAAAATAAGGTCCAAAATCGTCTAGGACGACTAGAAACGCCTAAAAATGGAAAAACAAAAAAAAAAAAATTTTAAATTGTCGAAATCATAATTATTTTGAAGTAGAGTAAAATAAATGTATTCCAATTAAAATCGTATCAAAAAAACGATTGATTAATTGAATTAAAATCAAAATTCAAAACGAAAAATTAAAAATCCAAAAAAAAAATTAAAAAGAAAAATTTTTAAATTGTCGAAATCATAATTATTTTGAAGTAGAGTCAATATAAATGGTATTCCAATTAAAAATCGGTTGAGTTTTCACAGAGAAAATCAAGATCAAAGCTTGAAATGTGGTGATTCCAAAATAAGGTCAAAAATCGTCTAGGACCGACTAGAAACGCCTAAAAATGGAAAAACAAGAAAGATAAAAAAATTTTAAATTGTCGAAATCATAATTATTTTGAAGTAGAGTAAATATAAATGGTATTCCAATTAAAAATCGGTTGAGTTTTCACAGAGAAAATCAAGATCAAAACTTTAAAATGTGGTGATTCCAAAATAAGGTCCAAAATCGTCTAGAGAACGACTAGAAACGCCTTAAATAAAAAAAAAAAAAAAAAAGAAAAAAAAAAAATTTTAAATTGTCGAAATCATAATTATTTTGAAGTAGAGATAAATATAAATGGTATTCCAATTAAAAATCGGTTGAGTTTTCACAGAGAAAATCAAGATCAAAGCTTTAAATGTGGTGATTCCAAAATAAGGTCCAAAATCGTCTAGGAACGCTAGAAAAGCTAAAAAACAAAAAAAGTTAGAAAAAAAATTTTAAATTGTCGAAATCATAATTATTTTGAAGTAGAGTAAATATAAATGGTATTCCAATTAAAAATCGGTTGAGTTTTCACAGAGAAAATTAAGATCAAAGCTTGAAAATGTGGTGATTCCAAAATAAGGTCTAAAATCGTGTAGGATGACTAGAAACGCCTAAAAATGGAAAAAAACAAAAGGAAAAAAATTTTAAATTGTCGAAATCATAATTATTTTGGAAGTAGAGTCAATATAAATGGTATTCCAATTAAAAATCGGTTGAGTTTTCACAAAAGAAAAATCAAGGATTCAAAATAAGGCCAAAATCGTCTAGAACGACTAGAAACGCCTAAAAATGAAAAAACAAAAAAATTGAAAAAAAATTTTAAATTGTCGAAATCATAATTATTTTGAAGTAGAGTCAATATAAATGGTATTCCAATTAAAAATCGGTTGAGTTTTCACAGAGAAAATCAAGATCAAAGCTTAAAATGTGGTGATTCCAAAATAAGGTCCAAAATCGTCTAAGATGACTAGAAACGCCTAAAAATGGAAAAAAAAAAAAGTTGAAAAAAAAATTTTAAATTGTCGAAATCATAATTATTTTGAAGTAGAGTAAATATAAATGGTATTCCAATTAAAAATCGGTTGAGTTTTCACAGAGAAAATCAAGATCAAAGCTTAAAATGTGGTGATTCCAAAATAAGGTCCAAAATCGTCTAAGATGACTAGAAACGCCTAAAAATGGAAAAACAAAAAAGTTGAAAAAAATTTTAAATTGTCGAAATCATAATTATTTTGAAGTAGAGTAAATATAAATGGTATTCCAATTAAAAATCGGTTGAGTTTTCACAGAGAAAATCAAGATCAAAGCTTGAAATGTTGTGATTCCAAAATTAGGTCTAAAATCGTCTAGAATGACTAGAAACGCCTAAAAATGGAAAAACAAAAAAAGTTGAAAAAAATTTTAAATTGTCGAAATCATAATTATTTTGAAGTAGAGTCAATATAAATGGTATTCCAATTAAAAATCGGTTGAGTTTTCACAGAGAAAATCAAGATCAAAGCTTGAAATGTTGTGATTCCAAAATAAGGTCTAAAATCGTGTAGGATGACTAGAAACGCCTAAAAATGGAAAAACAAAAAAATTTGAAAAAATTTAAATTGTCGAAATCATAATTATTTTGAAGTAGAGTAAATATAAATGGTATTCCAATTAAAAATCGGTTGAGTTTTCACAGAGAAAATCAAGATCAAAGCTTAGAAATGTGGTGATTCCAAAATAAGGTCTAAAATCGTGTAGGATGACTAGAAACGCCTAAAAATGGAAAAACAAAAAAAGTTGAAAAAAAATTTTAAATTGTCGAAATCATAATTATTTTGAAGTAGAGTCAATATAAATGGTATTCCAATTAAAAATCGGTTGAGTTTTCACAGAGAAAATCAAGATCAAAGCTTGAAATGTGGTGATTCCAAAATAAGGTCAAAATCGTCTAGAACGACTAGAAACGCCAAAAAATGGAAAAACAAAATAAAAAAAACGAAAAAAATTTTAAATTGTCGAAATCATAATTATTTTGAAGTAGAGTAACAATATAAATGGTATTCCAATTAAAAATCGGTTGAGTTTTCATAGAGAAAATCAAGATCAAAGCTTGAAATGTGGTCGATTCCGAAAATAAGGTCTAAAATCGTGTAGAATGACGTAGAAACGCCTAAAAATGGAAAACAAAAAAGTTCAAACTAAGCATTTGAACCGATTGTTCCTATGGGGGGGAGCTATATGATATAGTGGTCCGATTTGGATGAAATTTGGTCAACAGATGGGGGACAATGAGAAATACATTCTACTCGAATTTCGTTGAAATCGGTCAATAGACACCGAAAATGTTCATACTAAGCATTGTCAACCGATTGTTCCTATGGAAGCTATATGATATAGTGGTCCGATTTGGATGAAATTTGGTCAACAGATGGGGGACAATGAGAAATACATTCTACTCGAATTTTGTTGAAATCGGTCAATAGACACCGAAAATGTTCATACTAAGCATTTTCAACCGATTGTTCCTATGGAAGCTATATGATATAGAGGTCCGATTTGGATGAAATTTGGTCAACAGATGGGGGACAATGAGAAATACATTCTACTCGAATTTCGTTGAAATCGGTCAATAGACACCGAAAATGTTCATACTAAGCATTTTCAACCGATTGTTCCTATGGAAGCTATATGATATAGTGGTCCGATTTGGATGAAATTTGGTCAACAGATGGGGGACAATGAGAAATACATTCTACTCGAATTTCGTTGAAATCGGTCAATAGACACCGAAAATGTTCATACTAAGCATTTTCAACCGATTGTTCCTATGGAAGCTATATGATATAGAGGTCCGATTTGGATGAAATTTGGTCAACAGATGGGGGACAATGAGAAATACATTCTACTCGAATTTCGTTGAAATCGGTCAATAGACACCGAAAATGTTCATACTAAGCATTTTCAACCGATTGTTCCTATGGAAGCTATATGATATAGTGGTCCGATTTGGATGAAATTAAGTCAACAGATGGGGGACAATGAGAAATACATTCTACTCGAATTTCGTTGAAATCGGTCAATAGACACCGAAAATGTTCATACTAAGCATTTTCAACCGATTGTTCCTATGGAAGCTATATGATATAGAGGTCCGATTTGGATGAAATTTGGTCAACAGATGGGGGACAATGAGAAATACATTCTACTCGAATTTCTTTGAAATCGGTCAATAGACACCGAAAATGTTCATAGTAAGCATTTTCAACCGATTGTTCCTATGGAAGCTATATGATATAGTGGTCCGATTTGGATGACATTTGGTCAACAGATGGGGGACAATAAGAAATACATTCTGTGTGAATTTCGTTGAAATCGGTCAATAAACACCGAAAATGTTCATACTAAGCATTTTCAACCGATTGTTCCTATGGGAGCTATATGATATAGTAGTCCGATCTGCCCCGATTTTTACAAATGATCTGCGTGCAGAGAAAATACACATCTGTCTCCAAGTTTCATTAATATAGCTTTAAAACGGAGAGACAGTTCGAAAAAAAAAAAGACGAACAGACTGACGACGTAGAGTCAGTATAATGGCTATATCGACTTAATCGGTTGATGCTGATCAAGAATATATCAAGATTTTATAGCGTCGAAACGCCTGCTTCCAATGCGTTACAAACTTCGTGACAAAAACAATATATCCTCTGCAAGGGTATAAAAAAGTTGAAAAAATTTTAAATTGTCGAAATCATAATTATTTTTAAGTAGAGTAAATATAAATGGTATTCCAATTAAAAATCGGTTGAGTTTTCACAGAGAAAATCAAGATCTAAGCTTGAATTGTTGTGATTCCAAAATAAGGTCTAAAATCGTCTAGAACGACTAGAAACGCCTAAAAATGGAAATACAAAAAAAAAAAAAAAAAAAAATATGTAAATTGTCGAAATCATAATTATTTTGAAGTAGAGTAAATATAAAAGGTAATCCAACTAAAAATCAGTTGAGTTTTCACAGAGAAAATCAAGATCAAAGCTTGAAATGTTATGGTTCCAAAATTGGGTCTAAAATCGTGTAAGATGACTAGATACGCCTAAAAAATTGAAAAATTAAAAAAGTTGAAAAAAAATTTTAATTTGTCGAAATCATAATTATTTTGAAGTAGAGTAAATATAAATGGTAATCCAACTAAAAATCAGTTGAGTTTTCACAGAGAAAATCAAGATCAAAGCTTGAAATGTTGTGGTTCCAAAATTAGGTCTAAAATCGTGTAAGATGACTAGATACGCTTAAAAATTTAAAAATTAAAAAGTTGAAAAAAATTTTAAATTGTCGAAATCATAATTATTTTGAAGTAGAGTAAATATAAATGGTATTCCAACTAAAAATCAGTTGAGTTTTCACAGAGAAAGTTGTGGTTCCAAAATAAGGTCTAAAATCATGTACGATGACTAAATACGCCTAAAAATTGAAAAACAAAAAAGTTGAACAAAATTTTAAATTGTCGAAATTATAATTATTTTTAAGTAGAGTAAATATTAATGGTATTCCAACTAAAAATCAGTTGAGTTTTCACAGAGATAATTAAGATCTAAGCTTGAATTGTTCTGATTCCAAAATAAGGTCTAAAATTATGTAGAATGACTAGAAAAAACAAAAAAGTTGAAAAAATATTTAAATTGTCGAAATCATAATTATTTTGAAGTAGAGTTAATATAAATTATATTCCAATCCAAAATCAGTTTAGTTTTTACAGAGAAAATCAAGATCAAAGCTTGAAATGTTGTGGTTCCAAAATTAGGTCTAAAATCGTGTAAAATGACTAGATACGCCTAAAAATTGAAAAACAAAAAAAGTTGAAAAAAATTTAAAATATTCGAAATCATAATTATTTTGAAGTAGAGTAAATATTAATGGTATTCCAACTAAAAATCAGTTGAGTTTTCACAGAGATAATTAAGATCTAAGCTTGAATTGTTGTGATTCCAAAATAAGGTCTAAAATCGTGTAGGATGACTAGAAAAAACAAAAAAAGTTGAAAAAAAATTTAAATTGTCGAAATCATAATTATTTTTAAGAAGAGTCAATATAAATAGAATTCCAATCCAAAATCAGTTGAGTTTTCACAGAGATAATTAAGATCTAAGCTTGAATTGTTGTGATTACAAAATAAGGTCTATAATCGTGTGGGATGACTAGAAACGCATAAAAATGGAAAAACAAAAGAATGAAAAAAATAAAAAATTAAATTGTCGAAATCATAATTATTTTGAAGTAGAGTAAATATTAATGGTATTCCAACTAAAAATCAGTTGAGTTTTCACAGAGAAAATCAAGATCAAAGCTAGAAATGTTGTGATTCCAAAATAAGGTCTAAAATCGTGTAGGATGACTAGAAACGCCTAAAAATTGAAAAACAAAAAAGTTGAACAAAATTTTAAATTGTCGAAATCATAATTATTTTTAAGTAGAGTAAATATAAATGGTATTCCAATTAAAAATCGGTTGAGTTTTCACAGAGAAAATCAAGATCAAAGCTTGAAATGTGGTGATTCCAAAATAAGGTCCAAAATCGTCTAGAACGACTAGAAACGCCTAAAAATGGAAAAACAAAAAAAAAGTTGAAAAAAATTTTAAATTGTCGAAATCATAATTATTTTGAAGTAGAGTTAATATAAATGGTATTCCAATTAAAAATCGGTTGAGTTTTCACAGAGAAAATCAAGATCAAAGCTTGAAATGTTGTGGTTCCAAAATTAGGTCTAAAATCGTGTAAAATGACTAGATACGCCTAAAAATTGAAAAACAAAAAAGTTGAACAAAATTTTAAATTGTCGAAATCATAATTATTTTTAAGTAGAGTAAATATAAATGGTATTCCAATTAAAAATCGGTTGAGTTTTCACAGAGAAAATCAAGATCTAAGCTTGAATTGTTGTGATTCCAAAATAAGGTCTAAAATCGTGTAGGATGACTAGAAACGTAAAAATGAAAACAAAAAAAAAAGTGAAAAAAAATTTAAATTGTCGAAATCATAATTATTTTTAAGAAGAGTCAATATAAATAGAATTCCAATCCAAAATCAGTTAAGTTTTCACAGAGATAATTAAGATCTAAGCTTGAATTGTTGTGATTACAAAATAAGGTCTATAATCGTGTGGAATGACTAGAAACGCATAAAAATGGAAAAACAAAAGAATGAAAAAAAAAAAAATTGAAAAACAAAAAAGTTGAACAAAATTTTAAATGGTCGAAATTATAATTATTTTTAAGTAGAGTAAATATAAATGGTATTCCAATTAAAAATCGGTTGAGTTTTCACAGAGAAAATCAAGATCAAAGCTAGAAATGTGGTGATTCCAAAATAAGGTCTAAAATCGTGTAGGATGACTAGAAAAAACAAAAAAAGTTGAAAAAAATTTTAAATTGTCGAAATCATAATTATTTTTAAGTAGAGTCAATATAAATGGTATTCCAATTAAAAATCGGTTGAGTTTTCACAGAGATAATCAAGATCAAAGCTTGAAATGTGGTGATTCCAAAATAAGGTCCAAAATTGTCTAGAACGACTAGAAACGCCTAAAAATGGAAAAACAAAAAAAAAGTTGAAACAAATTTTAAATTGTCGAAATCATAATTATTTTTAAGAAGAGTCAATATAAATAGAATTCCAAATAAAAATCAGTTTAGTTTTTACAGAGAAAATCAAGATCAAAGCTTGAAATGTTGTGGTTCCAAAATTAGGTCTAAAATCGTGTAAAAGGACCTAGAAACGCCTAAAAATCGAAAAACAAAAAAGTTGAAAAAAATTTTAAATTGTCGAAATCATAATTATTTTTAAGTAGAGTAAATATAAATGGTATTCCAATTAAAAATCGGTTGAGTTTTCACAGAGAAAATCAAGATCTAAGCTTGAATTGTTGTGATTCCAAAATAAGGTCTAAAATCGTGTAGGATGACTAGAAAAAACAAAAAAAGTTGAAAAAAAATTTAAATTGTCGAAATCATAATTATTTTTAAGAAGAGTCAATATAAATAGAATTCCAATCCAAAATCAGTTGAGTTTTCACAGAGACAATTAAGATCAAAGCTTGAATTGTTGTGATTCCAAAATAAGGTCCAAAATCGTGTAGGACGACTAGAAACGCCTAAAAATGGAAAAACAAAAAAAGTTGAAAAAAATTTTAAATTGTCGAAATCATAATTATTTTGAAGTAGAGTAAATATAAATGGTATTCCAATTAAAAATCAGTTGAGTTTTCACAGAGAAAATCAAGATCAAAG
>JAECXC010004144.1:0-30000 GCA_018152125.1 Drosophila dunni | reverse complement strand
TTTAAATTGTCGAAATCATAATTATTTTGAAGTAGAGTCAATATAAATGGTATTTCAATTAAAAATCGGTTGAGTTTTCACAGAGAAAATCAAGATTAATGCTTTAAATGTGGTGATTCCAAAATAAGGTCCAAAATCGTCTAGGACGACTAGGAAACGCCTAAAAATGAAAAAAAAAAAAAGTTGGAAAAAAAAAATTTTAAATTGTCGAAATCATAATTATTTTGAAGTAGAGTCAATATAAATGGTATTCCAATTAAAAATCGGGTTGAGTTTTCACAGAGAAAAAATCAAGATCAATGCTCGAAATGTGGTGATTCCAAAATAAGGTCCAAAATCGTCTAGGACGACTAGAAACGCCTAAAAATGGAAAAAAAAAAAAAGTTGAAAAAAATTTTAAATTGTCGAAATCATAATTATTTTGAAGTAGAGTCAATATAAATGGTATTCCAATTAAAAATCGGTTGAGTTTTCACAGAGAAAATCAAGATCAAAGCTTTAAATGTGGTGATTCCAAAATAAGGTCCAAAATCGTCTAGGACGACTAGAAACGCCTAAAAATGAAAAAAAAAAAAAAAGTTGAAAAAAAATTTTAAATTGTCGAAATCATAATTATTTTGAAGTAGAGTCAATATAAATGGTATTCCAATTAAAAATCGGTTGAGTTTTCACAGAGAAAATCAAGATCAAAGCTTAAAATGTGGTGATTCCAAAATAAGGTCCAAAATCGTCTAGAACGACTAGAAACGCCTAAAAATGGAAAAAAAAAAAAAAGTTGAAAAAAAATTTTAAAATTGTCTGAAATCATAATTATTTTGAAGTAGAGTCAATATAAATGGTATTCCAATTAAAAATCGGTTGAGTTTTCACAGAGAAAATCAAGATCAAAGCTCTGAAATGTGGTGATTCCAAAATAAGGTCCAAAATCGTCTAGGACGACTAGAAACGCCTAAAATGAAAAAAAAAAATTAAAAAAAAAATTTTTTAAATTGTCGAAATCATAATTATTTTGAAGTAGAGTCAATATAAATGGTATTCCAATTAAAAATCGTGTTCACATGAGAAAAATCAAGATCAAAGCTTTGAAATGTGGTGATTCCAAAATAAGGTCCAAAATCGTCAAGAACGACTAGAAACCACCCTAAAAATAAAAAAAAAAAAGTGAAAAAAATTTTTAAATTGTCGAAATCATAATTATTTTGAAGTAGAGTCAATATAAATGGTATTCCAATTAAAAATGGTTGAGTTTTCACAAAAAATAAATCAAGATCATAACTTAAAATGTAAATGGTGATTCCAAAATAAAGTTTCCAAAAAATCAGATCAAGACTAGAAACGCCTAAAAATGAAAAAACAAAAAGTAAAAAAAATTTTAAATTGTCGAAATCATAATTATTTTATCATAAAGTAGCTAAATATAATAAATGGTATTCCAATTAAAAATCGGTTGAGTTTTCACAGAGAAAATCAAGATCAAAGCTCTAAATGTGGTGATTCCAAAATAAGGTCCAAAATCGTCTAGGACGACTAGAAACGCCTAAAAATGAAAAAAAAAGTTGAAAAAGTTAATTTAAATTGTAGAAATATAATTAAAAAATCAAAATCAAAGCTTTAAAGTGTAAAATTTCCAAAAAAGGTCCAAAATCGTCTAGGAGACTAGAAACGCCTAAAAATGAAAAAACAAAAAAATTAAAAAAAATTTTAAATTGTCGAAATCATAATTATTTTGAAGTAGAGTCAATATAAATGGTATTCCAATTAAAAATCGGTTGAGTTTTCACAGAGAAAATCAAGATCAAAGCTTGAAATGTGGTGATTCCAAAATAAGGTCCAAAATCGTCTAGAACGACTAGAAACGCCTAAAAATGGAAAAACAAAAAAAGTTGAAAAAAATTTTAAATTGTCGAAATCATAATTATTTTGAAGTAGAGACAATATAAATGGTATTCCAATTAAAAATCGGTTGAGTTTTCACAGAGAAAATCAAGATCAAAGCTTGAAATGTGGTGATTCCAAAATAAGGTCCAAAATCGTCCAGAACGACTAGAAACGCCTAAAAATGGAAAAAACAAAAAAGTTGAAAAAAAATTTTAAAATTGTCGAAATCATAATTATTTTGAAGTAGAGTCAATATAAATGGTATTCCAATTAAAAATCGGTTGAGTTTTTACAGAGAAAATCAAGATCAAAGCTTAAAATGTGGTGATTCCAAAATAAGGTCCAAAATCGTCTAGAACGACTAGAAACGCCTAAAAATGGAAAAACAAAAAAAGTTGAAAAAAATTTTAAATTGTCGAAATCATAATTATTTTGAAGTAGAGTCAATATAAATGGTATTCCAATTAAAAATCGGTTGAGTTTTCACAGAGAAAATCAAGATCAAAGCTTAAAATGTGGTGATTCCAAAATAAGGTCCAAAATCGTCTAGAACGACTAGAAACGCCTAAAAATGGAAAAACAAAAAAGTTGAAAAAAATTTTAAATTGTCGAAATCATAATTATTTTGAAGTAGAGTCAATATAAATGGTATTCCAATTAAAAATCGGTTGAGTTTTCACAGAAAAAATCAAGATCAAAGCTTGAAATGTGGTGATTCCAAAATAATGTCCAAAATCGTCTAGGACGACTAGAAACGCCTAAAAATGAAAAAATTAAAAAAGTGAAAAAAAATTTTTTAAATTGTCGAAATCATAATTATTTTGAAGTAGAGTCAATATAAATGGTATTCCAATTAAAAATCGGTTGAGTTTTCACAGAGAAAATCAAGATCAAAGCTTGAAATGTGGTGATTCCAAAATAAGGTCCAAAATCGTCTAGGAACGACTAGAAACGCCTAAAAAATGGAAAAAAAATAAAAAAGTTGAAAAAAATTTTAAATTGTCGAAATCATAATTATTTTTAAGTAGAGTCAATATAAATGGTATTCCAATTAAAAATCGGTTGAGTTTTCACAGAGAAAAATCAAGATCAAAGCTTGAAATGTGGTGATTCCAAAATAAGGTCCAAAATCGTCTAGAACGACTAGAAACGCCTAAAAATGGAAAAACAAAAAAAAAAAATAAAAATTTTTAAATTGTCGAAATCATAATTATTTTGAAGTAGAGTAAATATAAATGGTATTCCAATTAAAAATCAGTTGAGTTTTCACAGAGAAAATCAAGATCAAAGCTTGAAATGTGGTGATTCCAAAATAAGGTCCAAAATCGTCTAGGACGACTAGAAACCCTAAAAATGGAAAAACAAAAAAGTTGAAAAAAATTTAAATTGTCGAAATCATAATTATTTTGAAGTAGAGTCAATATAAATGGTATTCCAATTAAAAATCGGTTGAGTTTTCACAGAGAAAATCAAGATCAAAGCTTAAAATGTGGTGATTCCAAAATAAGGTCCAAAATCGTCTAGAACGACTAGAAACGCCTAAAAATGGAAAAACAAAAAAAGTTGAAAAAAATTTTAAATTGTCGAAATCATAATTATTTTGAAGTAGAGTCAATATAAATGGTATTCCAATTAAAAATAGGTTGAGTTTTCACAGAGAAAATCAAGATCAAAGCTTTAAATGTGGTGATTCCAAAATAAGGTCCAAAATCGTCTAGGACGACTAGAAACGCCTAAAAATGGAAAAACAAAAAAAAAAAAAAAAATTTTAAATTGTCGAAATCATAATTATTTTGAAGTAGAGTCAATGATAATGGTATTCCAATTTAAAATGGGTTGAGTTTTCACAGAGAAATTCAAGATCAAAGCTTGAAATGTGGTGATTCCAAAATAAGGTCCAAATCGTCTAGAACGACTAGAAACGCCTAAAAATGGATAAACAAAAAAAGTTGAAAAAAATTTTAATTGTCGAAATCATAATTATTTTGAAGTAGAGTAAATATAAATGGTATTCCAATTAAAAATCGGTTGAGTTTTCATAGAGAAAATCAAGATCAAAGATTTAAATGTGGGGATTTCAAAATAAGGTCCAAAATCGTCTAGAACGAATAGAAACGCGTAAAATTGAAAAAAAAAAATAAAACAAAAAAAGGTAAAAAAATTTTAAATTGTCGAAATCATAATTATTTTGAAGTAGAGTCAATATAAATGGTATTCCAATTAAAAATCGGTTGAGTTTTCACAGAGAAATTCAAGATCAAAGCTTGAAATGTGGTGATTCCAAAATAAGGTCCAAATCGTCTAGAACGACTAGAAACGCCTAAAAATGGAAAAAAAAAAAAAGTTGAAAAAAAATTTTAAATTGTCGAAATCATAATTATTTTGAAGTAGAGTCAATATAAATGGTATTCCAATTAAAAATCGGTTGAGTTTTCACAGAGAAAATCAAGATCAAAGCTTGAAATGTGGTGATTCCAAAATAAGGTCCAAAATCGTCTAGAACGACTAGAAACGCCTAAAAATGGAAAAACAAAAAAAGTTGAAAAAAAATTTTAAATTGTCGAAATCATAATTATTTTGAAGTAGAGTAAATATAAATGGTATTCCAATTAAAAATCGGTTGAGTTTTCACAGAGAAAATCAAGATCAAAGCTTTAAATGTGGTGATTCCAAAATAAGGTCCAAAATCGTCTAGGACGACTAGAAACGCCTAAAAATGAAAAAAAAAAAAAAAAAAATTTTAAATTGTCGAAATCATAATTATTTTGAAGTAGAGTCAATATAAATGGTATTCCAATTAAAAATCGGTTGAGTTTTCACAGAGAAAATCAAGATCAAAGCTTGAAATGTGGTGATTCCAAAATAAGGTCCAAAATCGTCTAGGACGACTAGAAACGCCTAAAAATGGAAAAACAAAAAAAAGTTGAAAAAAAATTTTAAATTGTCGAAATCATAATTATTTTGAAGTAGAGTCAATATAAATGGTATTCCAATTAAAAATCGGTTGAGTTTTCACAGAGAAAATCAAGATCAAAGCTTGAAATGTGGTGATTCCAAAATAAGGTCCAAAATCGTCTAGATCGACTAGAAACGCCTAAAAATTGAAAAACAAAAAAAGTTGAAAAAAATTTTAAATTGTCGAAATCATAATTATTTTGAAGTAGAGTCAATATAAATGGTATCCCAATTAAAAATCGGTTGAGTTTTCACAGAGAAAATCAAGATCAAAAGCTTGAAATGTGGTGATTCCAAAATAAGGTCCAAAATCGTCTAGGACGACTAGAAACGCCTAAAAATGAAAAACAAAAAAAGTTGAAAAAAAATTTTAAATTGTCGAAATCATAATTATTTTGAAGTAGAGTCAATATAAATGGTATTCCAATTAAAAATCGGTTGAGTTTTCACAGAGAAAATCAAGATCAAAGCTTGAAATGTGTGGTGATTCCAAAATAAGGTCTAAAATCGTCTAGGACGACTAGAAACGCCTAAAAATGGAAAAACAAAAAAGTTAAAAAAAATTTTTAAATTGTCGAAATCATAATTATTTTGAAGTAGAGTAAATATAAATGGTATTCCAATTAAAAATCGGTTGAGTTTTCACAGAGAAAATCAAGATCAAAGCTTGAAATGTGGTGATTCCAAAATAAGGTCCAAAATCGTCTAGAACGACTAGAAAAACCTAAAAATGGAAAAAAAAAAAAAATTTGAAAAAAATTTTAAATTGTCGAAATCATAATTATTTTGAAGTAGAGTAAATATAAATGGTATTCCAATTAAAAATCGGATGAGTTTTCACAGAGAAAATCAAGATTAAAAAAATTTTAAATATGTGAATTCCAAAATTATTTAAGTAGAAAATATAAATAGAATCCAAAAATGAAAAATCAAAAAAGTTTAAAAAAATTTTAAATTGTCGAAATCATAATTATTTTGAAATAGAGTAATATAAATGGTATTCCAATTAAAAATCGGAGTTTTCACAGAAAAAATCAAGATCAAAAAGCTTGAAATGTGGTGATTCCAAAATAAGGTCCAAAATCGTCTAGGACGACTAGAAACGCCTAAAAATGGAAAAACAAAAAATGAAAAAAAAAATTTTAAATTGTCGAAATCATAATTATTTTGAAGTAGAGTAAATATAAATGGTATTCCAATTAAAAATCGGTTGAGTTTTCACAGAGAAAATCAAGATCAAAGCTTGAAATGTGGTGATTCCAAAATAAGGTCCAAAATCGTCTAGAACGACTAGAAACGCCTAAAAATGGAAAAACAAAAAAATTATTTTGAAGTAGAGTCAATATAAATGGTATTCCAATTAAAAATCGGTTGAGGTTTCACAGAGAAAATCAAGATCAAAGCTTGAAATGTGGTGATTCCAAAATAAAAAGGTCCAAAATCGTCTAGAACGACTAGAAACGCCTAAAAATGAAAAAACAAAAAAAGTTGAAAAAATTTTAAATTGTCGAAATCATAATTATTTTGAAGTAGAGTAAATATAAATGGTATTCCAATTAAAAATCGGTTGAGTTTTCACAGAGAAAATCAAGATCAAAGCTTGAAATGTGGTGATTCCAAAATAAGGTCCAAAATCGTCTAGAACGACTAGAAACGCCTAAAAATGGAAAAAAAAAAAAAATTAAAAAAATTTTAAATTGTCGAAATCATAATTATTTTGAAGTAGAGTAAATATAAATGGTATTCCAATTAAAAATCGGTTGAGTTTTCACAGAGAAAATCAAGATCAAAGCTTGAAATGTGGTGATTCCAAAATAAGGTCCAAAATCGTCTAGGACGACTAGAAACGCCTAAAAATGAAAAAACAAAAAAATAAAAAAAAAAATTTTAAATTGTCGAAATCATAATTATTTTGAAGTAGAGTCAATATAAATGGTATTCCAATTAAAAATCGGTTGAGTTTTCACAGAGAAAATCAAGATCAAAGCTTGAAATGTGGTGATTCCAAAATAAGGTCCAAAATCGTCTAGAACGACTAGAAACGCCTAAAAATGGAAAAACAAAAAAAAAAAAAAAAAAATTTTAAATTGTCGAAATCATAATTATTTTGAAGTAGAGTCAATATAAATGGTATTCCAATTAAAAATCGGTTGAGTTTTCACAGAGAAAATCAAGATCAAAGCTTTAAATGTGGTGATTCCAAAATAAGGTCCAAAATCGTCTAGAACGACTAGAAACGCCTAAAAATGGAAAAACAAAAAAAAAAAAAAAAATTTTAAATTGTCGAAATCATAATTATTTTGAAGTAGAGTCAATATAAATGGTATTCCAAACTAAAAATCAGTTGAGTTTTCACAGAGAAAATCAAGATCAAAGCTTAAAGTGGTGATTCCAAAATAAGGTCCAAAATCGTCTAGGACGACTAGAAACGCCTAAAAATGGAAAAACAAAAAAAAGTTGAAAAAAATTTTTAAATTGTCGAAATCATAATTATTTTGAAGTAGAGTAAATATAAATGGTATTCCAATTAAAAATCGGTTGAGTTTTCACAGAGAAAATCAAGATCAAAGCTTGAAATGTGGTGATTCCAAAATAAGGTCTAAAATCGTCTAGGACGACTAGAAACGCTAAAAAAAAAAAAAAAAAGTTGAAAAAAATTTAAATTGTCGAAATCATAATTATTTTGAAGTAGAGTCAATATAAATGGTATTCCAATTAAAAATCAGTTGAGTTTTCACAGAGAAAATCAAGATCAAAGCTTGAAATGTGGTGATTCCAAAATAAGGTCCAAAATCGTCTAGGACGACTAGAAACGCCTAAAAATGAAAAAACAAAAAAAGAAAAAAAAATATTTAAATTGTCGAAATCATAATTATTTTGAAGTAGAGTCAATATAAATGGTATTCCAATTAAAAATCGGTTGAGTTTTCACAGAGAAAATCAAGATCAAAGCTTGAAATGTGGTGATTCCAAAATAAGGTCCAAAATCGTCTAGGGAAGACTAGAAACGCCTTAAAATTTAAAAACAAAAAAGTTGAAAAAAAAAAATTAAATTGTCGAAATCATAATTATTTTGAAGTAGAGTCAATATAAATGGTATTCCAATTAAAAATCAGTTGAGTTTTCACAGAGAAAATCAAGATCAAAGCTTGAAATGTTGTGATTCCAAAATAAGGTCCAAAATCGTCTAGGACGACTAGAAACGCCTAAAAATGGAAAAACAAAAAAAGTTGAAAAAAATTTTAAATTGTCGAAATCATAATTATTTTGAAGTAGAGTCAATATAAATGGTATTCCAATTAAAAATCCGTTGAGTTTTCACAGAGAAAATCAAGATCAAAGCTTAAAATGTGGTGATTCCAAAATAAGGTCCAAAATCGTCTAGGACGACTAGAAACGCCTAAAAATGGAAAAACCAAAAAAAGTTGAAAAAAATTTTAAATTGTCGAAATCATAATTATTTTTAAGTAGAGTCAATATAAATGGTATTCCAATTAAAAATCAGTTGAGTTTTCACAGAGAAAATCAAGATCAAAGCTTGAAATGTTGTGATTCCAAAATAAGGTCTAAAATCGTCTAGAACGACTAGAAACGCCTAAAAATGGAAAAACAAAAGAATAAAAAAAAAAAAAAAAAAAAAAAGTTGAAAAAAATTTTAAATTGGTCGAAATCATAATTATTTTGAAGTAGAGTAAATATAAATGGTATTCCAATTAAAAATCGGTTGAGTTTTCACAGAGAAAATCAAGATCAAAGCTTGAAATGTGGTGATTCCAAAAATAAGGTCCAAAATCGTCTAGGACGACTAGAAACGCCTAAAAATGAAAAAAAAAAAAAAAAGTTGAAAAAAATTTTAAATTGTCGAAATCATAATTATTTTGAAGTAGAGATCAATATAAATGGTATTCCAATTAAAAATCGGTTGAGTTTTCACAGAGAAAATCAAGATCAAAGCTTAAAATGTGGTGATTCCAAAATAAGGTCCAAAATCGTCTAGGACGACTAGAAACGCCTAAAAATGGAAAAACAAAAAAAAGTTGAAAAAAATTTTAAATTGTCGAAATCATAATTATTTTGAAGTAGAGTCAATATAAATGGTATTCCAATTAAAAATCGGTTGAGTTTTCACAGAGAAAATCAAGATCAAAGCTTAAAATGTGGTGATTCCAAAATAAGGTCCAAAATCGTCTAGGACGACTAGAAACGCCTAAAAATGAAAAACAAAAAAAGTTGAAAAAAATTTTAAATTGTCGAAATCATAATTATTTTGAAGTAGAGTCAATATAAATGGTATTCCAATTAAAAATCGGTTGAGTTTTCACAGAGAAAATCAAGATCAAAGCTTGAAATGTGGTGATTCCAAAATAAGGTCCAAAATCGTCTAGGATGACTAGAAACGCCTAAAAATGAAAAAACAAAAAAAGTTGAAAAAAATTTTAAATTGTCGAAATCATAATTATTTTGAAGTAAGAGTCAATATAAATGGTATTCCAATTAAAAATCGGTTGAGTTTTCACAGAGAAAATCAAGATCAAAGCTTGAAATGTGGTGATTCCAAAATAAGGTCCAAAATCGTCTAGGACGACTAGAAACGCCTAAAAATGGAAAAACAAAAAAAGTTGAAAAAAAATTTTAAATTGTCGAAATCATAATTATTTTGAAGTAGAGTCAATATAAATGGTATTCCAATTAAAAATCGGTTGAGTTTTCACAGAGAAAATCAAGATCAAAGCTTAAAATGTGGTGATTCCAAAATAAGGTCCAAAATCGTCTAGGACGACTAGAAACGCCTAAAAATGGAAAAACAAAAAAGTTGAAAAAAATTTTAAATTGTCGAAATCATAATTATTTTGAAGTAGAGTCAATATAAATGGTATTTCAATTAAAAATCGGTTGAGTTTTCACAGAGAAAATCAAGATCAAAAGCTTAAAATGTGGTGATTCCAAAATAAGGTCCAAAATCGTCTAGGACGACTAGAAACGCCTAAAAATGGAAAAACAAAAAAAGTTGAAAAAAATTTTAAATTGTCGAAATCATAATTATTTTGAAGTAGAGTCAATATAAATGGTATTCCAATTAAAAATCGGTTGAGTTTTCACAGAGAAAATCAAGATCAAAGCTTAAAATGTGGTGATTCCAAAATAAGGTCCAAAATCGTCTAGGACGACTAGAAACGCCTAAAAATGGAAAAAAAAAAAAAAGTTGAAAAAAATTTTTAAATTGTCGAAATCATAATTATTTTGAAGTAGAGTCAATATAAATGGTATTCCAATTAAAAATCGGTTGAGTTTTCACAGAGAAAATCAAGATCAAAGCTTTAAATGTGGTGATTCCAAAATAAGGTCCAAAATCGTCTAGGACGACTAGAAACGCCTAAAAATGAAAAACAAAAAAAAGTTGAAAAAAATTTTAAATTGTCGAAATCATAATTATTTTGAAGTAGAGTCAATATAAATGGTATTCCAATTAAAAATCGGTTGAGTTTTCACAGAGAAAATCAAGATCAAAGCTTAAAATGTGGTGATTCCAAAATAAGGTCCAAAATCGTCTAGGACGACTAGAAACGCCTAAAAATGAAAAAACAAAAAAAGTTGAAAAAAATTTTAAATTGTCGAAATCATAATTATTTTGAAGTAGAGTCAATATAAATGGTATTCCAATTAAAAATCGGTTGAGTTTTCACAGAGAAAATCAAGATCAAAGCTTGAAATGTGGTGATTCCAAAATAAGGTCCAAAATCGTCTAGGACGACTAGAAACGCCTAAAAATGAAAAAACAAAAAAAGTTGAAAAAAATTTTAAATTGTCGAAATCATAATTATTTTGAAGTAGAGTCAATATAAATGGTATTCCAATTAAAAATCGGTTGAGTTTTCACAGAGAAAATCAAGATCAAAGCTTAAAATGTGGTGATTCCAAAATAAGGTCCAAAATCGTCTAGGACGACTAGAAACGCCTAAAAATGAAAAAACAAAAAAAGTTGAAAAAAATTTTAAATTGTCGAAATCATAATTATTTTGAAGTAGAGTCAATATAAATGGTATTCCAATTAAAAATCGGTTGAGTTTTCACAGAGAAAATCAAGATCAAAGCTTAAAATGTGGTGATTCCAAAATAAGGTCCAAAATCGTCTAGGACGACTAGAAACGCCTAAAAATGGAAAAACAAAAAAAAGTTGAAAAAAAATTTTAAATTGTCGAAATCATAATTATTTTGAAGTAGAGTCAATATAAATGGTATTCCAATTAAAAATCGGTTGAGTTTTCACAGAGAAAATCAA
Source organism: Drosophila dunni (assembly GCA_018152125.1). Classification (NCBI taxonomy): domain Eukaryota; kingdom Metazoa; phylum Arthropoda; class Insecta; order Diptera; family Drosophilidae; genus Drosophila; species Drosophila dunni. The sequence continues at coordinate 18,887 of JAECXC010004144.1, read as the reverse complement.
GATCAAAGCTTGAAAATGTGGTGATTCCAAAATAAGGTCCAAAATCGTCTAGGACGACTAGAAACGCCTAAAAATGAAAAAACAAAAAAATGAAAAAAAAAATTTAAATTGTCGAAATCATAATTATTTTGAAGTAGAGTCAATATAAATGGTATTCCAATTAAAAATCGGTTGAGTTTTCACAGAGAAAATCAAGATCAAAGCTTGAAATGTGGTGATTCCAAAATAAGGTCCAAAATCGTCTAGGACGACTAGAAACGCCTAAAAATGAAAAAACAAAAAAAGTTGAAAAAAATTTTAAATTGTCGAAATCATAATTATTTTGAAGTAGAGTCAATATAAATGGTATTCCAATTAAAAATCGGTTGAGTTTTCACAGAGAAAATCAAGATCAAAGCTTAAAATGTGGTGATTCCAAAATAAGGTCCAAAATCGTCTAGGACGACTAGAAACGCCTAAAAATGAAAAAAAAAAAAAAGTTGAAAAAAATTTTAAATTGTCGAAATCATAATTATTTTGAAGTAGAGTCAATATAAATGGTATTCCAATTAAAAATCGGTTGAGTTTTCACAGAGAAAATCAAGATCAAAGCTTTAAATGTGGTGATTCCAAAATAAGGTCCAAAATCGTCTAGGACGACTAGAAACGCCTAAAAATGGAAAAACAAAAAAGTTGAAAAAAATTTTAAATTGTCGAAATCATAATTATTTTGAAGTAGAGTCAATATAAATGGTATTCCAATTAAAAATCGGTTGAGTTTTCACAGAGAAAATCAAGATCAAAGCTTTAAATGTGGTGATTCCAAAATAAGGTCCAAAATCGTCTAGGACGACTAGAAACGCCTAAAAATGAAAAAAAAAAAAAAAAAAAAAAATTTTAAATTGTCGAAATCATAATTATTTTGAAGTAGAGTCAATATAAATGGTATTCCAATTAAAAATCGGTTGAGTTTTCACAGAGAAAATCAAGATCAAAGCTTGAAATGTGGTGATTCCAAAATAAGGTCCAAAATCGTCTAGGACGACTAGAAACGCCTAAAAATGGAAAAACAAAAAAAAAAAAAAAAAATTTAAATTGTCGAAATCATAATTATTTTGAAGTAGAGTAAATATAAATGGTATTCCAATTAAAAATCGGTTGAGTTTTCACAGAGAAAATCAAGATCAAAGCTCTAAAATGTGGTGATTCCAAAATAAGGTCCAAAATCGTCTAGGACGACTAGAAACGCCTAAAAATGGAAAAACAAAAAAAGTTGAAAAAAATTTTAAATTGTCGAAATCATAATTATTTTGAAGTAGAGTCAATATAAATGGTATTCCAATTAAAAATCGGTTGAGTTTTCACAGAGAAAATCAAGATTAAAGCTTAAAATGTGGTGATTCCAAAATAAGGTCCAAAATCGTCTAGGACGACTAGAAACGCCTAAAAATGGAAAAACAAAAAAAAGTTGAAAAAAATTTTAAATTGTCGAAATCATAATTATTTTGAAGTAGAGTCAATATAAATGGTATTCCAATTAAAAATCGGTTGAGTTTTCACAGAGAAAATCAAGATCAAAGCTTGAAATGTGGTGATTCCAAAATAAGGTCCAAAATCGTCTAGGACGACTAGAAACGCCTAAAAATGGAAAAAAAAAGAAAAACAAAAAAGTTGAAAAAAATTTTTAAATTGTCGAAATCATAATTATTTTGAAGTAGAGTCAATATAAATGGTATTCCAATTAAAAATCGGTTGAGTTTTCACAGAGAAAATCAAGATCAAAGCTTAAATGTGGTGATTCCAAAATAAGGTCCAAAATCGTCTAGGACGACTAGAAAACGCCTAAAAATGGAAAAACAAAAAAAGTAAAAAAAAATTTTAAATTGTCGAAATCATAATTATTTTGAAGTAGAGTCAATATAAATGGTATTCCAATTAAAAATCGGTTGAGTTTTCACAGAGAAAATCAAGATTAAAGCTCTAAATGTGGTGATTCCAAAATAAGGTCCAAAATCGTCTAGGACGACTAGAAACGCCTAAAAATGGAAAAAAAAAAAAAGGTGAAAAAAATTTTTAAATTGTCGAAATCATAATTATTTTGAAGTAGAGTCAATATAAATGGTATTCCAATTAAAAATCGGTTGAGTTTTCACAGAGAAAATCAAGATTAAAGCTTTAAATGTGGTGATTCCAAAATAAGGTCCAAAATCGTCTAGGACGACTAGAAACGCCTAAAAATGAAAAAACAAAAAAAGGTGAAAAAAATTTTAAATTGTCGAAATCATAATTATTTTGAAGTAGAGTCAATATAAATGGTATTCCAATTAAAAATCGGTTGAGTTTTCACAAAATTAAATCAAGATTTTGAATATTAATGTGGTGATTCCAAAATAAGGTCCAAAATCGTCTAGGACGACTAGAAACGCCTAAAAATGGAAAAAATAAAAAAGTAAAAATTTTAAATTGTCGAAATCATAATTATTTTGAAGTAGAGTCAATATAAATGGTATTTCAATTAAAAATCGGTTGAGTTTTCACAGAGAAAATCAAGATTAATGCTCTAAATGTGGTGATTCCAAAATAAGGTCCAAAATCGTTAAACTAGAAACGCCTAAAAATGAAAAAAAAAAAAAGTTGAAAAAAATTTAAATTGTCGAAATCATAATTATTTTGAAGTAGAGTCAATATAAATGGTATTCCAATTAAAAATCGGTTGAGTTTTCACAGAGAAAATCAAGATTAATGCTCTTAAATGTGGTGATTCCAAAATAAGGTCCAAAATCGTCTAGGACGACTAGAAACGCCTAAAAATGAAAAAATAAAAAAGTTGAAAAAAATTTTAAATTGTCGAAATCATAATTATTTTGAAGTAGAGTCAATATAAATGGTATTCCAATTAAAAATCGGTTGAGTTTTCACAGAGAAAATCAAGATTAATGCTTTAAATGTGGTGATTCCAAAATAAGGTCCAAAATCGTCTAGGACGACTAGAAACGCCTAAAAATGAAAAAACAAAAAAAGTTGAAAAAAATTTTAAATTGTCGAAATCATAATTATTTTGAAGTAGAGTCAATATAAATGGTATTCCAATTAAAAATCGGTTGAGTTTTCACAGAGAAAATCAAGATTAATGCTTTAAATGTGGTGATTCCAAAATAAGGTCCAAAATCGTCTAGGACGACTAGAAACGCCTAAAAATGAAAAAACAAAAAAAGGTTGAAAAAAATTTTAAATTGTCGAAATCATAATTATTTTGAAGTAGAGTCAATATAAATGGTATTTCAATTAAAAATCGGTTGAGTTTTCACAGAGAAAATCAAGATTAATGCTCTAAATGTGGTGATTCCAAAATAAGGTCCAAAATCGTCTAGGACGACTAGAAACGCCTAAAAATGAAAAAATAAAAAAAGTTGAAAAAAAATTTTAAATTGTCGAAATCATAATTATTTTGAAGTAGAGTCAATATAAATGGTATTCCAATTAAAAATCGGTTGAGTTTTCACAGAGAAAATCAAGATTAATGCTCTAAATGTGGTGATTCCAAAATAAGGTCCAAAATCGTCTAGGACGACTAGAAACGCCTAAAAAATGAAAAAAAAAAAAAGTTGAAAAAAAATTTTAAATTGTCGAAATCATAATTATTTTGAAGTAGAGTCAATATAAATGGTATTTCAATTAAAAATCGGTTGAGTTTTCACAGAGAAAATCAAGATTAATGCTCTAAATGTGGTGATTCCAAAATAAGGTCCAAAATCGTCTAGGACGACTAGAAACGCCTAAAAATGAAAAACAAAAAAAGTTGAAAAAAAATTTTAAATTGTCGAAATCATAATTATTTTGAAGTAGAGTCAATATAAATGGTATTTCAATTAAAAATCGGTTGAGTTTTCACAGAGGAAAATCAAGATTAATGCTCTACTCTTAATGTGGTGATTCCAAAATAAGGTCCAAAATCGTCTAGGACGACTAGAAACGCCTAAAAATGAAAAAATAAAAAAAGTTGAAAAAAATTTTAAATTGTCGAAATCATAATTATTTTGAAGTAGAGTCAATATAAATGGTATTTCAATTAAAAATCGGTTGAGTTTTCACAGAGAAAATCAAGATTAATGCTCTAAATGTGGTGATTCCAAAATAAGGTCCAAAATCGTCTAGGACGACTAGAAACGAAACCTAAAAAAAATAAAAAAAAAAAAGGTAAAAAAATAAAAAAAAATTTAAATTGTCGAAATCATAATTATTTTGAAGTAGAGTCAATATAAATGGTATTTCAATTAAAAATCGGTTGAGTTTTCACAGAGAAAATCAAGATTAACCTAAATGTGGTGATTCCAAAATAAGGTCCAAAATCGTCTAGGACGACTAGAAACGCCTAAAAAAGAAAAAACAAAAAAAAGTTGAAAAAAATTTTAAATTGTCGAAATCATAATTATTTTGAAGTAGAGTCAATATAAATGGTATTTCAATTAAAAACGGTTGAGTTTTCACAGAGAAAATCAAGATTAATGCTCTAAATGTGGTGATTCCAAAATAAGGTCCAAAATCGTCTAGGACGACTAGAAACGCCTAAAAAATGAAAAAACAAAAAAAGTTGAAAAAAATTTAAAATTGTCGAAATCATAATTATTTTGAAGTAGAGTCAATATAAATGGTATTCCAATTAAAAATCGGTTGAGTTTTCACAGAGAAAATCAAGATTAATGCTTTAAATGTGGTGATTCCAAAATAAGGTCCAAAATCGTCTAGGACGACTAGAAACGCCTAAAAATGAAAAAATAAAAAAAAGTTGAAAAAAATTTTAAATTGTCGAAATCATAATTATTTTGAAGTAGAGTCAATATAAATGGTATTCCAATCAATTAAAAATCGGTTGAGTTTTCACAGAGAAAATCAAGATTAATGCTCTAAATGTGGTGATTCCAAAATAAGGTCCAAAATCGTCTAGGACGACTAGAAACGCCTAAAAATGAAAAAAAAAAAAAGAAAAAAATTTTAAATTGTCGAAATCATAATTATTTTGAAGTAGAGTCAATATAAATGGTATTTCAATTAAAAATCGGTTGAGTTTTCACAGAGAAAATCAAGATTAATGCTCTAAATGTGGTGATTCCAAAATAAGGTCCAAAATCGTCTAGGACGACAAAAACGCAAACCCAAAAAAAACAAAAAAAGTTGAAAAAAAATTGTCGAAATTGTCGAAATCATAATTATTTTGAAGTAGAGTCAATATAAATGGTATTTCAATTAAAAATCGGTTGAGTTTTCACAGAAAAAAAAAATCAAGATCAAAATGGGGTGATTCCAAAATAAGGTCCAAAATCGTCTAGGACGACTAGAAACGCCTAAAAATGAAAAAAAAAAAAAGTTGAAAAAAATTTTAAATTGTCGAAATCATAATTATTTTGAAGTAGAGTCAATATAAATGGTATTTCAATTAAAAATCGGTTGAGTTTTCACAGAGAAAATCAAGATTAATGCTCTAAATGTGGTGATTCCAAAATAAGGTCCAAAATCGTCTAGGACGACTAGAAACGCCTAAAAATGAAAAACAAAAAAAGTTGAAAAAAATTTTAAATTGTCGAAATCATAATTATTTTGAAGTAGAGTCAATATAAATGGTATTTCAATTAAAAATCGGTTGAGTTTTCACAGAGAAAATCAAGATTAATGCTCTAAATGTGGTGATTCCAAAATAAGGTCCAAAATCGTCTAGGACGACTAGAAACGCCTAAAAATGAAAAAACAAAAAAGGTGAAAAAAAATTTTAAATTGTCGAAATCATAATTATTTTGAAGTAGAGTCAATATAAATGGTATTTCAATTAAAAATCGGTTGAGTTTTCACAGAGAAAATCAAGATTAATGCTTTAAATGTGGTGATTCCAAAATAAGGTCCAAAATCGTCTAGGACGACTAGAAACCCCACCTAAAAAGAAAAAAAAAAAGGTTGAAAAAAAATTTTAAATTGTCGAAATCATAATTATTTTGAAGTAGAGTCAATATAAATGGTATTTCAATTAAAAATCGGTTGAGTTTTCACAGAGAAAATCAAGATTAAAGCGCTTAAAATGTGGTGATTCCAAAATAAGGTCCAAAATCGTCTAGGACGACTAGAAACGCCCTAAAAATGAAAAAAAAAAAAAAGTTGAAAAAAATTTTAAATTGTCGAAATCATAATTATTTTGAAGTAGAGTCAATATAAATGGTATTCCAATTAAAAATCGGTTGAGTTTTCACAGAGAAAATCAAGATTAAAGCTTAAAAGTGGTGATTCCAAAATAAGGTCCAAAATCGTCTAGGACGACTAGAAACGCCTAAAAAAAAAAAACAAAAAAAAAAAATTTTAAATTGTCGAAATCATAATTATTTTGAAGTAGAGTCAATATAAATGGTATTCCAATTAAAAACCGTTGAGTTTTCACAGAGAAAATCAAGAAAAGCTTAAAATGTGGTGATTCCAAAATAAGGTCCAAAATCGTCTAGGACGACTAGAAACGCCTAAAAATGAAAAAACAAAAAAGGTTGAAAAAAATTTTTAAATTGTCGAAATCATAATTATTTTGAAGTAGAGTCAATATAAATGGTATTCCAATTAAAAATCGGTTGAGTTTTCACAGAGAAAATCAAGATTAATGCTCTAAATGTGGTGATTCCAAAATAAGGTCCAAAATCGTCTAGGACGAACTAGAAAAGCAAAAAAAAAAAAAAAAAATAAAAAAGTAAAAAAATTTTTTAAATTGTCGAAATCATAATTATTTTGAAGTAGAGTCAATATAAATGGTATTTCAATTAAAAATCGGTTGAGTTTTCACAGAGAAAATCAAGATTAAAACAGCTTTAAATGTGGTGATTCCAAAATAAGGTCCAAAATCGTCTAGGACGACTAGAAACGCCTAAAAATGAAAAAAAAAAAAAGTTGAAAAAATATTAAATTGTCGAAATCATAATTATTTTGAAGTAGAGTCAATATAAATGGTATTTCCAATTAAAAATCGGTTGAGTTTTCACAGAGAAAATCAAGATTAAAGCTTGTAAATGTGGTGATTCCAAAATAAGGTCCAAAATCGTTTAGGACGACTAGAAACGCCTAAAAAATGAAAAAAAGTTGAAAAAATTTTAAATTGTCGAAATCATAATTATTTTGAAGTAGAGTCAATATAAATGGTATTTCAATTAAAAATCGGTTGAGTTTTCACAGAGAAAATCAAGATCAAAGCTCTAAATGTGGTGATTCCAAAATAAGGTCCAAAATCGTCTAGGACGACTAGAAACGCCTAAAAATGAAAAAACAAAAAAAGTTGAAAAAAATTTTAAATTGTCGAAATCATAATTATTTTGAAGTAGAGTCAATATAAATGGTATTTCCAATTAAAAATCGGTGTGTTTTTACAGAGAAAATCAAGATTAAAGCTCTAAATGTGGTGATTCCAAAATAAGGTCCAAAATCGTCTAGGACGACTAGAAACGCCTAAAAATGAAAAAACAAAAAAAGTTGAAAAAAAATTTTAAATTGTCGAAATCATAATTATTTTGAAGTAGAGTCAATATAAATGGTATTCCAATTAAAAATCGGTTGAGTTTTCACAGAGAAAATCAAGATCAAAGCTTTAAATGTGGTGATTCCAAAATAAGGTCCAAAATCGTCTAGGACGACTAGAAACGCCTAAAAATGAAAAAAAAAAAAGTTGAAAAAAAATTTTAAATTGTCGAAATCATAATTATTTTGAAGTAGAGTCAATATAAATGGTATTCCAATTAAAAATCGGTTGAGTTTTCACAGAGAAAATCAAGATCAAAGCTCTAAAATGTGGTGATTCCAAAATAAGGTCCAAAATCGTCTAGGACGACTAGAAACGCCTAAAAATGAAAAAAAAAAAAAGTTGAAAAAAATTTTAAATTGTCGAAATCATAATTATTTTGAAGTAGAGTCAATATAAATGGTATTCCAATTAAAAATCGGTTGAGTTTTCACAGAGAAAATCAAGATCAAAGCTTTAAATGTGGTGATTCCAAAATAAGGTCCAAAATCGTCTAGGACGACTAGAAACGCCTAAAAATGAAAAAACAAAAAAAAGTTGAAAAAAAATTTTAAATTGTCGAAATCATAATTATTTTGAAGTAGAGTCAATATAAATGGTATTCCAATTAAAAATCGGTTGAGTTTTCACAGAGAAAATCAAGATCAAAGCTCTTGAAATGTGGTGATTCCAAAATAAGGTCCAAAATCGTCTAGGACGACTAGAAACGCCTAAAAATGAAAAAAAAAAAAAAAGTTGAAAAAAATTTTAAATTGTCGAAATCATAATTATTTTGAAGTAGAGTCAATATAAATGGTATTCCAATTAAAAATCGGTTGAGTTTTCACAGAGAAAATCAAGATTAAAGCTCTGAAATGTGGTGATTCCAAAATAAGGTCCAAAATCGTCTAGGACGACTAGAAACGCCTAAAAATGAAAAAACAAAAAAAAAGTTGAAAAAAATTTTAAATTGTCGAAATCATAATTATTTTGAAGTAGAGTCAATATAAATGGTATTCCAATTAAAAATCGGTTGAGTTTTCACAGAGAAAATCAAGATCAAAGCTTTAAATGTGGTGATTCCAAAATAAGGTCCAAAATCGTCTAGGACGACTAGAAACGCCTAAAAATGGAAAAAAACAAAAAAAAGTTGAAAAAAAATTTTAAATTGTCGAAATCATAATTATTTTGAAGTAGAGTCAATATAAATGGTATTCCAATTAAAAATCGGTTGAGTTTTCACAGAGAAAATCAAGATCAAAGCTTTAAATGTGGTGATTCCAAAATAAGGTCCAAAATCGTCTAGGACGACTAGAAACGCCTAAAAATGAAAAAAAAAAAAGTTGAAAAAAATTTTAAATTGTCGAAATCATAATTATTTTGAAGTAGAGTCAATATAAATGGTATTCCAATTAAAAATCGGTTGAGTTTTCACAGAGAAAATCAAGATCAAAGCTTTAAATGTGGTGATTCCAAAATAAGGTCCAAAATCGTCTAGGACGACTAGAAACGCCTAAAAATGGAAAAACAAAAAAGTTGAAAAAATTTTTAAATTGTCGAAATCATAATTATTTTGAAGTAGAGTCAATATAAATGGTATTCCAATTAAAAATCGGTTGAGTTTTTACAGAGAAAATCAAGATCAAAGCTTTAAATGTGGTGATTCCAAAATAAGGTCCAAAATCGTCTAGGACGACTAGAAACGCCTAAAAATGGAAAAAACAAAAAAAGTTGAAAAAAATTTTAAATTGTCGAAATCATAATTATTTTGAAGTAGAGTCAATATAAATGGTATTCCAATTAAAAATCGGTTGAGTTTAAAAAATCAAAGAAAATCAAGAAAATCAAAGCTTGAAATGTGGTGATTCCAAAATAAGGTCCAAAATCGTCTAGGACGACTAGAAACGCCTAAAAATGGAAAAACAAAAAAAGTTGAAAAAAATTTTAAATTGTCGAAATCATAATTATTTTGAAGTAGAGTCAATATAAATGGTATTCCAATTAAAAATCGGTTGAGTTTTCTACAGAGAAAATCAAGATCAAAGCTTAAAATTGGGTGGTGATTCCAAAATAAAAGGTCCAAAATCGTCTAGGACGACTAGAAACGCCTAAAAAATGAAAAAAAAAAGTTGAAAAAAATTTTAAATTGTCGAAATCATAATTATTTTGAAGTAGAGTCAATATAAATGGTATTCCAATTAAAAATCGGTTGAGTTTTCACAGAGAAAATCAAGATCAAAGGCTTGAAATGTGGTGATTCCAAAATAAGGTCCAAAATCGTCTAGGACGACTAGAAACGCCTAAAAATGGAAAAAAAAAAAAAGTTGAAAAAAATTTTTAAATTGTCGAAATCATAATTATTTTGAAGTAGAGTCAATATAAATGGTATTCCAATTAAAAATCGGTTGAGTTTTCACAGAGAAAATCAAGATCAAAGCTTGAAATGTGGTGATTCCAAAATAAGGTCTAAAATCGTCTAGGACGACTAGAAACGCCTAAAAAATGAAAAAACAAATAAAAAAAAAAAATTTTAAATTGTCGAAATCATAATTATTTTGAAGTAGAGTCAATATAAATGGTATTCCAATTAAAAATCGGTTGAGTTTTCACAGAGAAAATCAAGATCAAAGCTCTGAAATGTGGTGATTCCAAAATAAGGTCCAAAATCGTGTAGGAACGACTAGAAACGCCTAAAAATGGAAAAACAAAAAAGTTGAAAAAAAAAAAATTTTAAATTGTCGAAATCATAATTATTTTGAAGTAGAGTCAATATAAATGGTATTCCAATTAAAAATCGGTTGAGTTTTCACAGAGAAAATCAAGATCAAAGCTTGAAATGTGGTGATTCCAAAATAAGGTCCAAAATCGTCTAGGACGACTAGAAACGCCTAAAAATGGAAAAACAAAAAAAGTTGAAAAAAATTTTAAATTGTCGAAATCATAATTATTTTGAAGTAGAGTCAATATAAATGGTATTCCAATTAAAAATCGGTTGAGTTTTCACAGAGAAAATCAAGATCAAAGCTTGAAATGTGGTGATTCCAAAATAAGGTCCAAAATCGTCTAGGACGACTAGAAACGCCTAAAAATGGAAAAAAAACAAAAAAAGTTGAAAAAAATTTTAAATTGTCGAAATCATAATTATTTTGAAGTAGAGTCAATATAAATGGTATTCCAATTAAAAATCGGTTGAGTTTTCACAGAGAAAATCAAGATCAAAGCTTGAAATGTGGTGATTCCAAAATAAGGTCCAAAATCGTCTAGGACGACTAGAAACGCCTAAAAATGAAAAAACAAAAAAGTTGAAAAAAATTTTAAATTGTCGAAATCATAATTATTTTGAAGTAGAAAAAATACAATTAAAAATCGGGAGTTCAAGAAAAAACCAAAAAAAAAAAAAAAAAAAGAAAAAAAAAAATTTAAATTGTCGAAATCATAATTATTTTGAAGTAGAGTCAATGTTAATGGTATTCCAATTAAAAATCGGTTGAGTTTGAGTTAAGAGAAAATCAAGATCAAAGCTGGAAATGTGGTGATTCCAAAATAAGGTCTAAAATCGTCTAGGACGACTAGAAACGCCTAAAAATGGAAAAACAAAAAAAATAAAAAAAAATTTTAAATTGTCGAAATCATAATTATTTTGAAGTAGAGTCAATATAAATGGTATTCCAATTAAAAATCGGTTGAGTTTTCACAGAGAAAATCAAGATCAAAGCTTGAAATGTGGTGATTCCAAAATAAGGTCTAAAATCGTCTAGAACGACTAGAAACGCCTAAAAATGAAAAAAAACAAAAAAAGTTGAAAAAAAAATTTTAAATTGTCGAAATCATAATTATTTTGAAGTAGAGTCAATATAAATGGTATTCCAATTAAAAATCGGTTGAGTTTTCACAGAGAAAATCAAGATCAAAGCTTGAAATGTGGTGATTCCAAAATAAGGTCTAAAATCGTCTAGGACGACTAGAAACGCCTAAAAATGAAAAAACAAAAAAAAAAAAAAAATTTTAAATTGTCGAAATCATAATTATTTTGAAGTAGAGTCAATATAAATGGTATTCCAATTAAAAATCGGTTGAGTTTTCACAGAGAAAATCAAGATCAAAGCTTGAAATGTGGTGATTCCAAAATAAGGTCCAAAATCGTCTAGGACGACTAGAAACGCCAAAAAAATGAAAAAAAAAATAAAAAGGTTGAAAAAAAATTTTAAATTGTCGAAATCATAATTATTTTGAAGTAGAGTCAATATAAATGGTATTCCAATTAAAAATCGGTTGAGTTTTCACAGAGAAAATCAAGATCAAAGCTTGAAATGTGGTGATTCCAAAATAAGGTCCAAAATCGTCTAGGACGACTAGAAACGCCTAAAAATGAAAAAACAAAAAAAGTTGAAAAAAAATTTTAAATTGTCGAAATCATAATTATTTTGAAGTAGAGTCAATATAAATGGTATTCCAATTAAAAATCGGTTGAGTTTTCACAGAGAAAATCAAGATCAAAGCTTTAAATGTGGTGATTCCAAAAATAAGGTCCAAAATCGTCTAGGACGACTAGAAACGCCTAAAAATGGAAAAACAAAAAAGTTGAAAAAATTTTATAAATTGTCGAAATCATAATTATTTTGAAGTAGAGTCAATATAAATGGTATTCCAATTAAAAATCGGTTGAGTTTTCACAAGAGAAAATCAAGATCAAAGCTTTAAATGTGGTGATTCCAAAATAAGGTCCAAAATCGTCTAGAAGACGCTAGAAACGCCTAAAAATGAAAAAACAAAAAAGGAAATTGAAAAAATTTTAAATTGTCGAAATCATAATTATTTTGAAGTAGAGTCAATATAAATGGTATTCCAATTAAAAATCGGTTGAGTTTTCACAGAGAAAATCAAGATCAAAGCTTTAAATGTGGTGATTCCAAAATAAGGTCCAAAATCGTCTAGGACGACTAGAAACGCCTAAAAATGAAAAAAAAAAAAAGTTGAAAAAAAATTTTAAATTGTCGAAATCATAATTATTTTGAAGTAGAGTCAATATAAATGGTATTCCAATTAAAAATCGGTTGAGTTTTCATTCAGAGAAAATCAAGATCAAAGCTTGAAATGTGGTGATTCCAAAATAAGGTCCAAAATCGTCTAGGACGACTAGAAACGCCTAAAAAAGAAAAACAAAAAAGTTGAAAAAAATTTTAAATTGTCGAAATCATAATTATTTTGAAGTAGAGTCAATATAAATGGTATTCCAATTAAAAATCGGTTGAGTTTTCACAGAGAAAATCAAGATCAAAGCTTGAAATGTGGTGATTCCAAAATAAGGTCCAAAATCGTCTAGGACGACTAGAAACGCCTAAAAATGAAAAAAAAAAAAAGTTGAAAAAAAATTTAAATTGTCGAAATCATAATTATTTTGAAGTAGAGTCAATATAAATGGTATTCCAATTAAAAATCGGTTGAGTTTTCACAGAGAAAATCAAGATCAAAGCTCTGAAATGTGGTGATTCCAAAATAAGGTCCAAAATCGTCTAGGACGACTAGAAACGCCTAAAAATGAAAAAAAAAAAAAAAAAAAAAAAATTTTAAATTGTCGAAATCATAATTATTTTGAAGTAGAGTCAATATAAATGGTATTCCAATTAAAAATCGGTTGAGTTTTCACAGAGAAAATCAAGATCAAAGCTTTAAATGTGGTGATTCCAAAATAAGGTCCAAAATCGTCTAGGACGACTAGAAACGCCTAAAAATGAAAAAAACAAAAAAAAGTTGAAAAAAATTTTTAATTGTCGAAATCATAATTATTTTGAAGTAGAGTCAATATAAATGGTATTCCAATTAAAAATCGGTTGAGTTTTTACAGAGAAAATCAAGATCAAAGCTTAAAATGTGGTGATTCCAAAATAAGGTCCAAAATCGTCTAGGACGACTAGAAACGCCTAAAAATGAAAAAATAAAAAAAGTTGAAAAAAAATTTTAAATTGTCGAAATCATAATTATTTTGAAGTAGAGTCAATATAAATGGTATTCCAATTAAAAATCGGTTGAGTTTTCACAGAGAAAATCAAGATTAAAGCTCTAAAATGTGGTGATTCCAAAATAAGGTCCAAAAATCGTCTAGGACGACTAGAAACGCCCAAAACAAAAAAGTTGAAAAAATCAAATTATAATTTAAATGTGGTGAATAAAAATCAGTTGAATTTTAAAAAATCAGATTAAACAATTATAAAAAAACGAAGTTTTGAAATAGAGTCAATATAAATGGTATTCCAATTAAAAATCGGTTGAATTTTCACAGAGAAAATCAAGATTAAAGCTCTTAAAATGTGGTGATTCCAAAATAAGGTCCAAAATCGTCTAGGAGACGACTAGAAACCCAGCCTAAAAATGAAAAAAATAAAAAGTTGAAAAAAATTTTTAAATTGTCGAAATCATAATTATTTTGAAGTAGAGTCAATATAAATGGTATTCCAATTAAAAATCGGTTGAGTTTTCACAGAGAAAATCAAGATTAAAGCTCTAAATGTGGTGATTCCAAAATAAGGTCCAAAATCGTCTAGGACGACTAGAAACGCCTAAAAATGAAAAAACAAAAAAAAGTTGAAAAAAATTTTAAATTGTCGAAATCATAATTATTTTGAAGTAGAGTCAATATAAATGGTATTCCAATTAAAAATCGGTTGAGTTTTCACAGAGAAAATCAAGATTAATGCTCTTAAATGTGGTGATTCCAAAATAAGGTCCAAAATCGTCTAGGACGACTAGAAACGCCTAAAAATGAAAAAATAAAAAAGTTGAAAAAAAATTTTAAATTGTCGAAATCATAATTATTTTGAAGTAGAGTCAATATAAATGGTATTTCAATTAAAAATCGGTTGAGTTTTCACAGAGAAAATCAAGATTAATGCTCTAAATGTGGTGATTCCAAAATAAGGTCCAAAATCGTCTAGGACGACTAGAAACGCCAAAAAATGAAAAAATAACAAAAAAGTTGAAAAAAAATTTTAAATTGTCGAAATCATAATTATTTTGAAGTAGAGTCAATATAAATGGTATTTCAATTAAAAATCGGTTGAGTTTTCACAGAGAAAATCAAGATTAATGCTCTTAATGTGTGGTGATTCCAAAATAAGGTCCAAAATCGTCTAGGACGACTAGAAAAAAAAGAAAAAAAAAAGTAAAAAAAAAAAAACATAAAAAAAAAAAAAAGTTGAAAAAATTTTAAATTGTCGAAATCATAATTATTTTGAAGTAGAGTCAAATATAAATGGTATTTCAATTAAAAATCGGTTGAGTTTTCACAGAGAAAATCAAGATTAATGCTCTTAAATGTGGTGATTCCAAAATAAGGTCCAAAATCGTCTAGGACGACTAGAAACGCCTAAAAAATGAAAAAATAAAAAAAAGTTGAAAAAAATTTTAAATTGTCGAAATCATAATTATTTTGAAGTAGAGTCAATATAAATGGTATTTCAATTAAAAATCGGTTGAGTTTTCACAGAGAAAATCAAGATTAATGCTCTAAATGTGGTGATTCCAAAAATAAGGTCCAAAATCGTCTAGGACGACTAGAAACGCCTAAAAAATGAAAAACAAAAAAAAAAAAGTTGAAAAAAATTTAAATTGTCGAAATCATAATTATTTTGAAGTAGAGTCAATATAAATGGTATTTCAATTAAAAATCGGTTGAGTTTTCACAGAGAAAATCAAGATTAATGCTCTTAAATGTGGTGATTCCAAAATAAGGTCCAAAATCGTCTAGGACGACTAGAAACGCCTAAAAATGAAAAAATAAAAAAAAGTTGAAAAAAAATTTTAAATTGTCGAAATCATAATTATTTTGAAGTAGAGTCAATATAAATGGTATTTCAATTAAAAATCGGTTGAGTTTTCACAGAGAAAATCAAGATTAATGCTCTTAATGTGGTGATTCCAAAATAAGGTCCAAAATCGTCTAGGACGACTAGAAACGCCTAAAAATGAAAAAACTAAAAAAGTTAAAAAAAATTTAAAAATTGTCGAAATCATAATTATTTTGAAGTAGAAATCAATAAATGGTGATTTCAATTAAAAATCGGTTGAGTTTTCACAGAGAAAATCAAGATTAATGCTCTAAATGTGGTGATTCCAAAATAAGGTCCAAAATCGTTTAGGACGACTAAGAAACGCCACTAAAAATGAAAAATAAAAAAGGTTGAAAAAAATTTTAAATTGTCGAAATCATAATTATTTTGAAGTAGAGTCAATATAAATGGTATTTCAATTAAAAATCGGTTGAGTTTTCACAGAGAAAATCAAGATTAATGCTCTAAATGTGGTGATTCCAAAATAAGGTCCAAAATCGTCTAAGGACGACTAGAAACGCCAAAAATGAAAAAATAAAAAAAGTTGAAAAAAATTTTAAATTGTCGAAATCATAATTATTTTGAAGTAGAGTCAATATAAATGGTATTTCAATTAAAAATCGGTTGAGTTTTCACAGAGAAAATCAAGATTAATGCTCTAAATGTGGTGATTCCAAAATAAGGTCCAAAATCGTCTAGGACGACTAGAAACGCCAAAAAATAAAAAAACAAAAAAAAGTTGAAAAAAATTTTAAATTGTCGAAATCATAATTATTTTGAAGTAGAGTCAATATAAATGGTATTTCAATTAAAAATCGGTTGAGTTTTCACAGAAAAATCAAGATTAAGCAAATTTCAATTAAAAAATCAAGATCAAAGCTCAAAATGTGGTGATTCCAAAATAAGGTCTAAAATCGTCTAGGACGACTAGAAACGCCTAAAAATGAAAAAACCAAAAAATAAAATTTTAAATTGCCGAAATCATAATTATTTTGAAGTAGAGTCAATATAAATGGTATTCCAATTTAAAAATCGGTTGAGTTTTTACAGAGAAAAACCAAGATTAAAGCTCTAAATGTGGTGATTCAAAAATAAGGTCTAAAATCGTCTAGGACGACTAGAAACGCCTAAAAAAGGAAAAAAAAAAAAAAATTTTAATTTTTTAAAATTATAATTATTTTGAAGCAGAGTCAATATAAATGGTATTGCAATCCAAAATCGGTTGAGTATTCACAGAGGAAATGAAGATTAATGCTCTAAATGTGGTGGTTCCAAAATAAGGTCAAAAATCGTCTAGGACGACTAAGAAACGCCTAAAAATGAAAAAACCAAAAAAATTTTAAATTGCCGAAATCATAATTATTTTGAAGTAGAGTCAATATAAATGGTATTCAAATCAAAAATCGGCTGAGTTTTCACAGAGAAAATCAAGATTAAAGCTCTAAATGTGGTGGTTCCAAAATAAGGTCTAAAATCGTGTAGGACGACTAGAAACGCCTAAAAATGGAAAAAACAAAAAAAAGTTGAAAAAAATTTTAAATTGTCGAAATCATAATTATTTTGAAGTAGAGTCAATATAAATGGTATTCCAATCCAAAATCGGTTGAGTTTTCACAGAGAAAATCAAGATCAAAGCTCAAAATAAGGTGATTCCAAAATAAGGTCTAGAATCGTATAGAACGACAAGAAACGCTTAAAAAAGGGAAACAGAGTCAATATAAATGGTATTGAAATCCAAAATCAATGAAGTTTTCACAGAGAAAATCAAGATCAAAGCTCAAAATGTCGTGGTTCCAAAATTAGGTTTAAAATCGTATAGAACGACTTAGAACGCCTAAAAATGGAAAAACCAAAAAAAATTTTAAATTGCAGAAATCATAATTATTTTGAAGTAGAGTCAATAAAAATGGTATTCAATTCCAAAATCGACAAAGTATTCACAGAGAAAATCGAGATGAAAGCTCAAAATGTCGTGGTTCCAAAATAAGGTCTAAAATCGTCTAGGATGACTAGAAACGCCTAAAAATGGAAAAAACCAAAAAAAGTTAAAAAAAATAATCGATTGCCGAAATCATCATTATTTTGAAGTAGAGTCAATATAAATGGTATTTCAATCTAAAATAGGTTGAGTTTTCACAGAGAAAATCAAGATGAAAGCTCAAAATGTCGTGGTTCCAAAATAAGGTCTAAAATCGTCTAGACCGACTAGAAACGCCTAAAAATGGAAAATACCAAAAAAAGTTGAAAAAAAAAATCGATTGCCGAAATCATAATTATTTTGAAGTAGACTCAACATAAATGGTATTCCAATCCAAAATCAGTTGACTTTTCACAGAGAAAACAAGTAAGAAAGGCTACAGTCGATCGAGCCGACTGTAAAAGACCCCGTACTCCCAAAATAATGCGCATTTGTATTTAATTTGAATTAAAATTTTATAACGAAATTTAAAAATTAAAATTTATATGTATATTTTGAATTGATATTTAAAAAAAAAATTTAATTAGCAATTCTCATTGCCAGCATTCGAACTTACGACCCTCAGGCAACGATTTCACATCGCGCCGCAACTCTACCATTCGCACCACGCGCTACTTTCAAGCACCTTTCGCTTATTCGCATTTACATGTTATACATACAAGTACACACTCGTTTGAAATTATGTGTATGAACAAATTTATGTATGACTGCCTAGCACTGGTCGGCACGGCAGCGTCGCAGCGTCTGCGAGCAGCGCTGACGTCACACAGGCGGCAAAATTGCAGCTAAATTACATAAACTTTCTAACCTAATAACTTTTTTGTTAATTGACGGATTTTAACGCCGCTTGGAATATAGTTTGATATGATATTCCTAATTTTAATTAATTAATTACTGTACTATTTGACTAAATGCCCTAAATCCTGCAAATTTTGAGCTTGAAATTTTGAAAGTTTTTTAGCTCTAATGAGAAAAGGGGCGTGGCAGGCCAAAATTTTGAATGGCATTGCATTAAGGCTGTCTCTAGCAACCTGCTTACTAGAAATGGTGTTCCTAAGTGCCATAGTTACTGAGTTATTGGCCTAAAACTACATTTTTTTCGAGGTGTGTCTGGTTTTTTGCCCATTGCGGGGGCGGTAAGGGCCGTGGCAAAAATTTGAAATAAACTTAACCTGCCTGACTTAATAACGGAATTTCATTATAAATTTGTTGGCTCTAGCTTTGATTTAAAAATGAGATCTAAAATCGTATAGAACGACTAAAAACGCCTAAGAATGGAAAAAAACCAAAAAAAATTTGAAAAAAAATTTAAATTGAAATCATAATTATTTTGTAGTAGAGTCAACATAAATTGTATTCCAATCCAAAATCAGTTGAGTTTTTACAGAAAAAATCTAGATCAAAACTAAATAAAATAAGGTGATTCCAAAAGAAGGTCTAAAATCGTCTAGAACGACTAGAAACGCCCAAAAATGGAAGTAAAGTCAGTATAAATGGTATACCAATCCAAAATCGATAAAGTTTTCACAGAGAAAATCAAGATCAAAGCTCAAAATGTGGTGATTCCAAAATAAGGTCTAAAATTGTG
>JAECXC010004143.1:0-42710 GCA_018152125.1 Drosophila dunni | reverse complement strand
TTTGGACAATTTTTAATTTTTTTTAACTTTTTTTATTATTTCATTTTTAGGCGTTTCTAGTCGTCCTAGACGATTTTAGACCTTATTTTTGAATCACTACATTAAGAGCATTAAACTTGATTTTCTCTGTGCAAACTCAACCGGTTTTTAATTGGAATACCATTTATATTGACTCTACTTCAAAATAATTATGATTTGGACAATTTATAATTTTTTTTCAACTTTTTTTATTTTTTCTTTTTTAGGCGTTTCTAGTCGTCCTAGACGATTTTAGACCTTATTTTGGAATCACCACATTAAGAGCATTAATCTTGGTTTTCTCTGTGAAAACTCAACCGGTTTTTAATTGGAATACCATTTATATTGACTCAACTTCAAAATAATTATGATTTCGACAATTTAAAATTTTTTTTCAACTTTTTTAATATTTTCATTTTTAGGCGTTTCTAGTCGTCCTAGACGATTTTAGACCTTATTTTGGAATTACCACACTAAGAGCATTAATCTTGATTATCTCTGTGAAAACTCAACTTGTTTTCGACAATTTAAAATTTAATTGAAATACCATTTATATTGACTCTACTTCATAATAATTATGATTTCGACAATTTAAAATTTTTTTTCAACTTTTTTTATTTATTCATTTTTAGACGTTTCTAGTCGTCCTAGACGATTTTAGACCTTATTTTGGAATCACCACATTTAGAGCATTAATCTTGATTTTCTCTGTGAAAACTCAAACGGTTTTTAATTGGAATACCATTTATATTGACTCTACTTCATAATAATTATGATTTCGACAATTTAAAATTTTTTTTCAACTTTTTTTATTTTTTCATTTTTAGACGTTTCTAGTCGTCCTAGACGATTTTCGACCTTATTTTGGAATCACCACATAAAGAGCATTAATCTTGATTTTCTCTGTGTAAACTCAACCGGTTTTTAATTGGAATACCATTTATATTGACTCTACTTCAAAATAATTATGATTTGGACAATTTATAATTTTTTTTTAACTTTTTTTATTATTTCATTTTTGGGCGTTTCTAGTCGTCCTAGACAATTTTAGACCTTATTTTGGAATCACCACATTTAGAGCATTAATCTTGATTTCGACAATTTAAAATTTTTTTTTCAACTTTTTTTTTTTTTTCATTTTTAGGCGTTTCTAGTCGTCCTAGACGATTTTAGACCTTATTTTGGAATCACCACATTTAGAGCATTAATCTTGATTTTCTGTGTGAAAACTCAACCGATTTTTAATTGAAGTACCATTTATATTGACTCTACTTCAAAATAATTATGATTTCGACAATTTAAAATTTTTTTCACATTTTTTTTTTTTGTTTTTTCATTTTTAGGCGTTTCTAGTCGTCCTAGACGATTTTAGACCTTTTTTCGTAATCACCACATTTAGAGTATTAATCTTGATTTTCTCTGTGAAAACTCAACCGATTTTTAATTGAAATACCATTTATATTGACTCTACTTCAAAATAATTATGATTTCGACAATTTAAAATTTTTTTTCAACTTTTTTTATTTTTTCATTTTTAGACGTTTCTAGTCGTCCTAGACGATTTTGGACCTTATTTTAGAATCACCAGTTTTTAATTGGAATTCCATTTATATTCACTCTACTTAATAATAATTATGATTTGGACAATTTATAATTTTTTTTAAACTTTTTTTATTATTTCATTTTTAGGCGTTTCTAGTCGTCCTAGACGATTTTAGACCTAATTTTTGAATCACAACATTAAGAGCATTAATCTTGGTTTTCTCTGTGAAAAGTCAACCGGTTTTTAATTGGAATACCATTTATATTGACTTAACTTAAAAATAATTATGATTTCGACAATTTAAAATTTTTTTTCAACTTTTTTAATATTTTCATTTTTAGGCGTTTCTAGTCGTCCTAGACGATTTTAGACCTTATTTTGGAATCACCACACTAAGAGCATTAATCTTGATTATCTCTGTGAAAACTCAACCGGTTTTTAATTGGAATACCATTTATATTGGCTCTACTTCAAAATAATTATGATTTCGACAATTTAAAATTTAATTGAAATACCATTTATATTGACTCTACTTCATAATAATTATGATTTCGACAATTTAAAATTTTTTTTCAACTTTTTTTATTTTTTTCATTTTTAGACGTTTCTAGTCGTCCTAGACGATTTTAGACCCTATTTTGGAATCACCACATTTAGAGCATTAATCTTGATTTTCTCTGTGAAAGCTCAACCGGTTTTTAATTGAAATACCATTTATATTGACTCTACTTCATAATAATTATGATTTGGACAATTTAAAATTTTTTTTCAACTTTTTTTTTTTTTTCATTTTTAGACGTTTCTAGTCGTCCTAGACGATGTTGGACCTTATTTTGGAATCACCACATTAAGAGCATTAAACTTGATTTTCTCTGTGCAAACTCAACCGGTTTTAATTGGAATACCATTTATATTGACTCTACTTCATAATAATTATGATTTGGACAATTTATAATTTTTTTTTACTTTTTTTTTTATTTCATTTTTGGGCGTTTCTAGTCGTCCTAGACAATTTTAGACCTTATTTTGGAATCACTACATTTAGAGCATTAATCTTGATTTCGACAATTTAAAATTTTTTTTCAACTTTTTTAATTTTTGCATTTTTAGGCGTTTCTAGTCGTCCTAGACGATTTTAGACCTTATTTTGGAATCACCACACTAAGAGCATTAATATTGATTATCTCTGTGAAAACTCAACCGATTTTTAATTGAAATACCATTTATATTGACTCTACTTCAAAATAATTATGATTTCGACAATTTAAAATTTTTTTTCAACTTTTTTTTTTTTTTTTCATTTTTAGACGTTTCTAGTCGTCCTAGACGATTTTGGACCTTATTTTAGAATCACCAGTTTTTAATTGGAATACCATTTATATTGGACTCAACTTCAAAATAATTATGATTTCGACAATTTAAAATTTTTTTTTACTTTGTTTTTTAATATTTTCATTTTTAGGCGTTTCTAGTCGTCCTAGACGATTTTAGACCTTATTTTGGAATCACCACACTAAGAGCATTAATCTTGATTTTCTCTGTGAAAACTCAACCGATTTTTAATTGAAATACCATTTATATTGACTCTACTTCAGAATAATTATGATTTCGACAATTTATAATTTTTTTTTAACTTTTTTTTTTATTTCATTTTTAGACGTTTCTAGTCGTCCTAGACGATTTTAGACCTTATTTTGGAATCACCACATTAAGAGCATTAAACTTGATTTTCTCTGTGAAAACTCAGCCGATTTTTAATTGAAATACCATTTATATTGACTCTACTTCAAAATAATTATGATTTCGACAATTTAAAATTTTTTTCACATTTTTTTTTGTTTTTTAATTTTTAGGCGTTTCTAGTCGTTCTAGACGATTTTGGACCTTATTTTGGAATCACCACATAAAGAGCATTAATATTGATTATCTCTGTGAAAATTCAACCGATTTTTAATTGAAATACCATTTATATTGACTCTACTTCAAAATAATTCTGATTTCGACAATTTATAATTTTTGTTCAATTTTTTTATTTTTTTTTTAATTTTTAAGACGTTTTTAGTCGTCCTAGACGATTTTAGACCTTATTTTGGAATCACCACATTTAGAGCATTAATCTTAATTTTCTCTGTGAAAACTCAACCGATTTTTAATTGAAATACCATTTATATTGACTCTACTTCAAAATAATTATGATTTCGACAATTTAAAATTTTTTTTCACATTTTTTTTTGTTTATTCATTTTTAGGCGTTTCTAGTCGTCCTAGACGATTTTAGACCTTATTTTGGAATCACCACATTTAGAGCATTAATATTGATTTTCTCTGTGAAAACTCAACCGATTTTTAATTGAAATACCATTTATATTGACTCTACTTCAAAATAATTATGATTTCGACAATTTAAAATTTTTTTTCAACTTTTTTTTTTTTTTTAATTTTTAGGCGTTTTTAGTCGTCCAAGACGATTTTGGACCTTATTTTGGAATCACCAGATTTAGAGCATTAATCGTAATTACCCTTTGAATATTCAACCGTCTTTACTTGAAATAACAATTATGATTTGGACTCTACTTCAAAATAATTATGATTTCGACAATTTAAAATTTTTTTCAATTTTTTTTTATTTCATTTTTAGGCGTTTCTAGTCGTCCTAGACGATTTTAGACCTTATTTTGGAATCACCACATTAAGAGCATTAAAGTTGATTTTCTCTGTGCAAACTCAACCGGTTTTTAATTGGAATACCATTTATATTGACTCTACTTCAAAATAATTATGATTTCGACAATTTAAAATTTTTTTTCAATTTTTTTTAATATTTTCATTTTTAGGCGTTTCTAGTCGTCCTAGACGATTTTAGACCTTATTTTGGAATCACCACACTAAGAGCATTAATCTTGATTATCTCTGTGAAAACTCAACCGGTTTTTAATTGGAATACCATTTATATTGACTCTACTTCAAAATAATTATGATTTCGACAATTTAAAATTTAATTGAAATACCATTTATATTGACTCTACTTCATAATAATTATGATTTCGACAATTTAAAATTTTTTTTCAACTTTTTTTATTTTTTCATTTTTAGACGTTTCTAGTCGTCCCAGACGATTTTAGACCCTACTTTGGAATCACCACATTTAGAGCATTAATCTTGATTTTCTCTGTGAAAACTCAACCGGTTTTTAATTGAAATACCATTAATATTGACTCTACTTCATAATAATTATGATTTGGACAATTTAAAATTTTTTTTCAACTTTTTTTATTTTTTTCATTTTTAGACGTTTCTAGTCGTCCTAGACGATTTTGGACCTTATTTTGGAATCACCACATAAAGAGCATTAATCTTGATTTTCTCTGTGTAAACTCAACCGGTTTTTAATTGGAATACCATTTATATTGACTCTACTTCAAAATAATTATGATTTGGACAATTTATAATTTTTTTTTCTTTTTTTTATTATTTCATTTTTGGGCGTTTCTAGTCGTCCTAGACAATTTTAGACCTTATTTTGGAATCACCACATTTAGAGCATTAATCTTGATTTCGACAATTTAAAATTTTTTTTCAACTTTTTTTATTTTTTCATTTTTAGGCGTTTCTAGTCGTCCTAGACGATTTTAGACCTTATTTTGGAATCACCACATTTAGAGCATTATTCTTGATTTTCTCTGTGAAAACTCAACCGATTTTTAATTGAAATACCATTTATATTGACTCTACTTCAAAATAATTATGATTTCGACAATTTAAAATTTTTTTCACATTTTTTTATTTTTCCATTTTTAGGCGTTTCTAGTCGTCCTAGACGATTTTAGACCTTATTTTGGAATCACCACATTAAGAGCATTAGTCTTGATTTTCTCTGTGAAAACTCAACCGGTTTTTTATTGAAATACCATTTATATTGACTCTACTTCAAAATAATTATGATTTCGACAATTTAAAATTTTTTTCACATTTTTTTATTTTTCCATTTTTAGGCGTTTCTTGTCGTCCTAGACGATTTTGGACCTTATTTTGGAATCACCACATTAAGAGCATTAGTCTTGATTTTCTCTGTGAAAACTCAACCGGTTTTTTATTGGAATACCATTTATATTGACTCTACTTCAAAATAATTATGATTTGGACAATTTATAATTTTTTTTTAACTTTTTTTGTTTTTTCATTTTTAGACGTTTCTAGTCGTCCTAGACGATTTTGGACCTTATTTTGGAATCACCACATTAAGAGCATTAGTCTTGATTTTCTCTGTGAAAACTCAACCGGTTTTTAATTGGAATACCATTTATATTGACTCTACTTCAAAATAATTATGATTTCGACAATTTAAAATTTTTTTCTACTTTTTAGACCCCGTACTCTAAAAAAGAGTAGAGGGGTCTATTAGGTTTGTCAGAAGCGAAATGTGCGTAACAGGCAGAAGGAGGCGTGGCCGACCCCATAAAGTATATATATTCTTGATCAGCATCAACAGCCGAGTCGATATAGCAATGTCCGTCTGTCCGTCCGTCCGTATGAACACCTGGATCTTTTAAACTACAAAATCTGGAGCCACCAAATTTATAATGAAAGTCCGTTATTAACTTACGCAGGTTAAGTTTATTTCAAATTTTTGCAACGCCCCTTACCGCCCCCGCAATGAGCAAAAAACCAGACACATCTCGAAAAAAAAATATAGTTTTAGGCCAATAACTCAGTAACTATGGCACTTAGGAACACCATTTCTGGTTGCTAGAGTTGCTAGAGACAGCCTTAATGCAATGCCATTTTTTTGGCCTGCCACGCCCCCTTTTCTCATAAAAGCTAAAAAACTTTCAAAATTTCAAGCTCAAAATTTGCAGGATTTAGGGCATTTAGTCAAATAGTACAGTGTTTATAATTAATTATTCGAAGAGAGGAATATCATATCAAACTATATTCCAAGCGGCGTTAAAATCCGTCAATTAACAAAAAAGTTATTAGGTTAGAAAGTTTATGTAATTTAGCTGCAATTTCGCCGCCTGTGTGACGTCAGTGCTGCTTGCAGACGCTACGCCGCTGCTCGCAGACGCTACGCCGCTGCTCGCAGACGCTGCGTCGCTGCGACGCCGCCGTGCCGACCAGTGCTAGGCACGCATACATACATATGTGCATACACATAGTTTCAAACGAGTGTGTACTTGTATGTATAACATGTAAATGCGAATAAGCGGAACATGCTTGAAAGTAGCGCGTGGTGCGAATGGTAGAGTTAAGGCGCGATGTGAAATCGTTGCCTGAGGTTCGTGGGCTCGAATGCTGGCAATGCTAATTTTATTTTTTTTTAAATATCTATTTAAAATATACATATAAATTTTAATTTTTAAATTTCGTTATAAAATTTTAATTCAAATTAAATACAAATGCGCATTATTATGGGAGTACGGGGTCTTTTACAGTCGGCTCGATCGACTGTAGCCTTTCCTACTTGTTTTATTTTGTAATTTTTAGGTGTTTCTAGTCGTCCTAGACGATTTTAGACCTTATTTTGGAATCACCATATTTAGAGCATTAATCTTGATTTTCTCTTTGAAAACTCAACCGGTTTTTAATTGAAATACCATTTATGTTGACTCTACTTCATAATAATTATGATTTCGACAATTTAAAATTTTTTTTCAACTTTTTTTATTTTTTCATTTTTAGACGTTTCTAGTCGTCCTAGACGATTTTAGACCTTATTTTGGAATCACCACATTAAGAGCATTAAACTTGATTTTCTCTGTGCAAACTCAACCGGTTTTTAATTGGAGTACCATTTATATTGACTCTACTTCAAAATAATTATGATTTCGACAATTTAAAATTTTTTTCACCTTTTTTTTTTTTTTTTTTTTCATTTTTAGGCGTTTCTAGTCGTCCTAGACGATTTTGGACCTTATTTTGGAATCACCACATTTAGAGCATTAATCTTGATTTTCTCTATGTAAACTCAACCGGTTTTTAATTGGAATACCATTTATATTGATTCTACTTCAAAATAATTATGATTTGGACAATTTATAATTTTTTTTAACTTTTTTAATTATTTCATTTTTAGGCGTTTCTAGTCGTCCTAGACGATTTTAGACCTTATTTTGGAATCACCACATTTAGAGCATTAATCTTGATTTTCTCTGTGAAAACTCAACCATTTTTAATTGAACTACCATTTATATTAACTCTAATTCATAATAATTATGATTTCGACAATTTATAATTTTTTTTTAACTTTTTTTATTATTTCATTTTTAGACGTTTCTAGTCGTCCTAGACGATTTTAGACCTTATTTTGGAATCACCACATTAAGAGCATTAAACTTGATTTTCTCTGTGAAAACTCAACCGATTTTTAATTGAAATACCATTTATATTGACTCTACTTCAAAATAATTATGATTTCGACAATTTAAAATTTTTTTCACATTTTTTTTTATTTTTTCATTTTTAGGCGTATCTAGGTGGTCTAGACGATTTTGGACCTTATTTTGGAATCACCACATTTAGAGCATTTATCTTGATTTTCTCTGTGAAAACTCAACCGGTTTTTAATTGAAATACCATTTATATTGACTCTACTTCAAAATAATTATGATTTGGACAATTTATAATTTTTTTTTTAACTTTTTTATTTTTTTTTCATTTTTAGGCGTTTCTAGTCGTCCTAGACGATTTTAGACCTTATTTTGGAATCACCACATTTAGAGCATTTATCTTGATTTCGACAATTTAAAATTTTTTTTTAACTTTTTTTGTTTTTTCATTTTTAGGCGTTTCTAGTCGTCCTAGACGATTTTAGACCTTATTTTGGAATCACCACATGAAGAGTATTAATCTTGATTTTCTCTGTGAAAACTCAACCGATTTTTAATTGAAATACCATTTATATTGACTCTACTTCAAAATAATTATGATTTCGACAACTTAAAATTTTTTTCACATTTTTTTTGTTTTTTAATTTTTAGGCGTTTCTAGTCGTCCTAGACGATTTTGGACCTTATTTTGGAATCACCACATAAAGAGCATTAATATTGATTATCTCTGTATAAACTCAACCGATTTTTAATTGAAATACCATTTATATTGACTCTACTTCAAAATAATTCTGATTTCGACCATTTATAATTTTTGTTCAATTTTTTATTTTTTTTTAATTTTTAAGCGTTTCTAGTCGTCCTAGACGATTTTAGACCTTATTTTGGAATCACCACATTTAGAGCATTAATCTTGATTTTCTCTGTGAAAACTCAACCGATTTTTATTTGAAATACCATTTATATTGACTCTACTTCAAAATAATTATGATTTCGACAATTTAAAATTTTTTTCACTTATTTTATTTTGGAATCACCACATTTAGAGCATTAATCTTGATTTTCTCTGTGAAAACTCAACCAGTTTTTAATTGGAATACCATTTATATTGACTTTACTTCAAAATAATTATGATTTGGACAATATATAATTTTTTTTCAACTTTTTTTATTTTTCATTTTTAGGCGTTTCTAGTCGTCCTTCACATTTAGAGCTTTAATCTTGATTTTCTTTGTGAAAACTCAACCGGTTTTTAATTGAAATACCATTTATATTGACTCTACTTCAAAATAATTATGATTTCGACAATTTAAAATTTGTTTCACCTTTTTTTATTTTTTAATTTTTAGGCGTTTCTAGTCGTCCTAGACGATTTTGAACCTTATTTTGGAATCACCACATTAAGAGCATTAATCTTGATTTACTCAGTGAAAACTGAACCGGTTTTTAATTGGAATACCATTTATATTGACTCTACTTCAAAATAATTATGATTTCGACAATTTATAATTTTTTTTCAACTTTTTTTATTTTTTCATTTTAAGACGTTTCTAGTCGTCCTAGACGATTTTAGACCTTATTTTGGAATCACCACATTTAGAGCATTAATCTTGATTTCGACAGTTTAAAATTTTTTTTCAACTTTTTTTTTTTTTTAATATTTTTAGGCGTTTCTAGTCGTCCTAGACGATTTTAGACCTTATTTTGGAATCACCACATTTAGAGCATTAATCTTGATTTTCTCTGTGAAAACTCAACCGGTTTTTAATTGGAATACCATTTATATTGACTCTACTTCAAAATAATTATGATTTCGACAATTTAAAATTTTTTTTCACCTTTTTTTATTTTTTTATTTTTAGGCGTTTCTAGTCGTCCTAGACGATTTTAGACCTTATTTTGGAATCACCACATTTAGAGCATTAATCTTGATTTTCTCTGTGAAAACTCAACCGATTTTTAATTGAAATACCATTTATATTGACTCTACTTCAAAATAATTATGATTTCGACAATTTATAATTTTTTTTCAACTTTTTTTTATTTTTTCATTTTTAGGCGTTTCTAGTCGTCCTAGACGATTTTAGACCTTATTTTGGAATCCACCACATTTAGAGCATTAATCTTGATTTTCTCTGTGAAAACTCAACCGGTTTTTAATTGAAATACCATTTATATTGACTCTACTTCAAAATAATTATGATTTGGACAATTTATAATTTTTTTTCAACTTTTTTTTATTTTTTCATTTTTAGGCGTTTCTAGGTCGTCCTATGACCTTATTTTGGAATCACCACATTTAGAGCATTAATCTTGATTTTCTCTGTGAAAACTCAACCGGTTTTTAATTGAAATACCATTTATATTGACTCTACTTCAAAATAATTATGATTTCGACAATTTAAAATTTTTTTTCACCTTTTTTTATTTTTTTCATTTTTAGGCGTTTCTAGTCGTCCTAGACGATTTTGAGACCTTATTTTGGAATCACCACATTTAGAGCATTAATCTTGATTTTCTCTGTGAAAACTCAACCGGTTTTTAATTGAAATACCATTTATATTGACTCTACTTCAAAATAATTATGATTTCGACAATTTAAAATTTTTTTTCACCTTTTTTTTTTTTTCATTTTTAGACGTTTCTAGTCGTCCTAGACGATTTTAGACCTTATTTTGGAATCACCACATTTAGAGCATTAATCTTGATTTCGACAGTTTAAAATTTTTTTTTAACTTTTTTTATTTTTTAATTTTTAGGCGTTTCTAGTCGTCCTAGACGATTTTAGACCTTATTTTGGAATCACCACATTTAGAGCATTAATCTTGATTTTCTCTGTGAAAACTCAACCGGTTTTTAATTGGAATACCATTTATATTGACTCTTACTTCAAAATAATTATGATTTCGACAATTTAAAATTTTTTTTCACCTATTTTTATTTTTTTATATTTTTAGGCGTTTCTAGTCGTCCTAGACGATTTTAGACCTTATTTTGGAATCACCACATTTAGAGCATTAATCTTGATTTTCTCTGTGAAAACTCAACCGGTTTTTAATTGGAATACCATTTATATTGACTCTACTTCAAAATAATTATGATTTGGACAATTTATAATTTTTTTTCAACTTTTTTTTTCTTTTCATTTTTAGGCGTTTCTAGTCGTCCTTAAACACATTTAGAGCAATAGTCTTGATTTTCTCTGTGAAAACTCAACCGGTTTTTAATTGGAATACCATTTATATTGACTCTACTTCAAAATAATTATGATTTGGACAATTTATAATTTTTGTTTCAATTTTTTTATTTTTTTCATTTTTAGGCGTTTCTAGTCGTCCTAGACGATTTTGGACCTTATTTTGGAATCACCACATTTAGAGCATTAATCTTGATTTTCTCTGTGAAAACTCAACCGGTTTTTAATTGGAATACCATTTATATTGACTTTACTTCAAAATAATTATGATTTCGACAATTTAAAATTTATTTCACCTTTTTTTTATTTTTTTTTTTTAATTTTTAGGCGTTTCAAGGCGTCCTAGACGATTTAAGACCTTATTTTGGAATCACCATATTTAGAGCTTTAATCTTGATTTTCTTTGTGAAAACTCAACCGGTTTTTAATTGAAATACCATTTATATTGACTCTACTTCAAAATAATTATGATTTCGACAATTTAAAATTTTTTTTCACCTTTTTTTATTTTTTCATTTTAAGACGTTTCTAGTCGTCCTAGACGATTTTAGACCTTATTTTGGAATCACCACATTTAGAGCATTAATCTTGATTTCGACAGTTTAAAAATTTTTTTTCAACTTTTTTATTTTTTTAATTTTTAGGCGTTTCTAGTCGTCCTAGACGATTTTAGACCTTATTTTGGAATCACCACATTTAAGAGCATTAATCTTGATTTTCTCTGTGAAAACTCAACCGGTTTTTAATTGGAATACCATTTATATTGACTCTACTTCAAAATAATTATGATTTCGACAATTTATAATTTTTTTTCAACTTTTTTTATTTTTATCATTTTTAGGCGTTTCTAGTCGTCCTAGACGATTTTAGACCTTATTTTGGAATCACCACATTAAGAGCATTAATCTTGATTTTCTCTGTGAAAACTCAACCAATTTTTAATTGAAATACCATTTATATTGACTCTACTTCAAAATAATTATGATTTGGGCAATTTAAAATTTTTTTCACCTTTTTTTTCATTTTTAGGCGTTTCTAGGCGTCCTAGACGATTTTGGACCTTATTTTGGAATCACCACATTTAGAGCATTAATCTTGATTTACTCAGTGAAAACTCAACCGGTTTTTAATTGGAATACCATTTATATTGACTCTACTTCAAAATAATTATGATTTGGACAATTTATAATTTTTTTCCAACTTTTTTTATTTTTAGGCGTTTTTAGTCGTCCTAGACGATTTTGGACTTTATTTTGGAATCACCACATTTAGAGCATTAATCTTGATTTTCTCTGTGAAAACTCAACCGGTTTTTAATTGGAATACCATTTATATTGACTTTACTTCAAAATAATTATGATTTGGACAATTTATAATTTTTTTTCAACTTTTTTTATCTTTTCATTTTAAGACGTTTCTAGTCGTCCTAGACGATTTTAGACCTTATTTTGGAATCACCACATTTAGAGCATTAATCTTGATTTCGACAGTTTAAAATTTTTTTTCAACTTTTTTTATTTTTTAATTTTTAGGCGTTTCTAGTCGTCCTAGACGATTTTAGACCTTATTTTGGAATCACCACATTTAGAGCATTAATCTTGATTTTCTCTGTGAAAACTCAACCGGTTTTTAATTTGAATACCATTTATATTGACTTTACCTCAAAATAATTATGATTTCGACAATTTAAAATTTTTTTCACCTATTTTTATTTTTTCATTTTTAGGCGTTTCTAGTCGTCCTAGACGATTTTAGACCTTATTTTGGAATCACCACATTTAGAGCATTAATCTTGATTTTCTCTGTGAAAACTCAACCGGTTTTTAATTGGAATACCATTTATATTGACTTTACTTCAAAATAATTATGATTTGGACAATTTATAATTTTTTTTCAACTTTTTTTATCTTTTCATTTTTAGGCGTTTCTAGTCGTCCTTCACATTTAGAGCAATAGTCTTGAATTTCTCTGTGAACACTCAACCGGTTTTTAATTGGAATACCATTTATATTGACTCTACTTCAAAATAATTATGATTTGGACAATTTATAATTTTTGTTCAATTTTTTTATTTTCTTCATTTTTAAGCGTTTCTAGTCGTCCTAGACGATTTTAGACCTTATTTTGGAATCACCACATTTAGAGCATTAATCTTGATTATCTCTGTGAAAACTCAACCAATTTTTAATTGGAATACCATTTATATTGACTTTACCTCAAAATAATTATGATTTCGACAATTTAAAATTTATTTCACCTATTTTTATTTTTTCATTTTTAGGCGTTTCAAGGCGTCCTAGACGATTTTGGACCTTATTTTGGAATCACCATATTAAGAGCTTTAATCTTGATTTTCTTTGTGAAAACTCAACCGGTTTTTAATTGAAATACCATTTATATTGACTCTACTTCAAAATAATTATGATTTCGACAATTTAAAATTTTTTTTCACCTTTTTTTTTATTTTTTCATTTTAAGACGTTTCTAGTCGTCCTAGACGATTTTAGACCTTATTTTGGAATCACCACATTTAGAGCATTAATCTTGATTTCGACAGTTTAAAATTTTTTTTCAACTTTTTTTATTTTTTAATTTTTAGGCGTTTCTAGTCGTCCTAGACGATTTTAGACCTTATTTTGGAATCACCACATTAAGAGCATTAATCTTGATTTTCTCTGTGAAAACTCAACCGGTTTTTAATTGGAATACCATTTATATTGACTCTACTTCAAAATAATTATGATTTCGACAATTTATAATTTTTTTCAACTATTTTTATTTTATCATTTTTAGGCGTTTCTAGTCGTCCTAGACGATTTTGGACCTTATTTTGGAATCACCACATTAAGAGCATTAATCTTGATTTTCTCTAAGAAAACTCAACCGGTTTTTAATTGAAATACCATTGATATTGACTCTACTTCAAAATAATTATGATTTGGGCAATTTAAAATTTTTTTTCAACTTTTTTTATTTTTTCATTTTAAGACGTTGCCAGTCGTCCTAGACGATTTAAGACCATATTTTGGAATCACCACATTTAGAGCATTAATCTTGATTTCGACAATTTAAAATTTTTTTTCAACTTTTTTTATTTTTTCATTTTTAGGCGTTTCTAGTCGTCCTAGACGATTTTAGACTTTATTTTGGAATCACCACATTAAGAGCATTAATCTTGATTTTCTCTGTGAAAACTCATCCGGTTTTTAATTGGAATACCATTTATATTGACTCTACTTCAAAATAATTATGATTTGGACAATTTATAATTTTTTTTCAACTTTTTTTATTTTGTCATTTTTAGGCGCTTCTAGTCGTCCTAGACGATTTTAGACCTTATTTTGGAATCAACACTTTATGAGCAGTAATCTTGACTCTACTTCAAAATAATTATGATTTGGACAATTTCTAATTTTTTTTCAACTTTTTTTTATTTTTTTTCATTTTTAGGCGTTTCTAGTCGTCCTAGACGATTTTGGACCTTATTTTGGAATCACCACATTTAGAGCATTAATCTTGATTTTCTCTGTGAAAACTCAACCGGTTTTTAATTGGAATACCATTTATATTGACTCTACTTCAAAATAATTATGATTTCGACAATTTAAAATTTTTTTCACTTTTTTTTTTTGTTTTTTCATTTTTAGGCGTTTTTATGCGTCCTAGACGATTTTGGACCTTAATTTGGAATCACCATATTTAGAGCATTAATCTTGATTTTCTCTGTGAAAACTCAACCGGTTTTTAATTGAAATACCATTTATATTGACTCTACTTCAAAATAATTATGATTTGGACAATTTAAAATTTTTTTTCAACTTTTTTTTTTTTCCAATTTTTCGGCGTTTTAAGGCGTCCTAGACGATTTTGGACCTTATTTTGAAATCACCACATTTAGAGCCTTAATCTTGATTTCGACAATTTAAAATTTTTTTTTCAACTTTTTTTATTTTTTTCATTTTTAGGCGTTTCTAGTCGTCCTAGACGATTTTAGACCTCATTCTGGAATCACCACATTTAGAGCATTAATCTTGATTTTCTCTGTGAAAACTCAACCGGTTTTTAATTTGAATGCCATTTATATTGACTCTACTTCAAAATAATTATGATTTGGACAATTTATAATTTTTTTCTCAACTTTTTTATATTTTTCATTTTTAGGCGTTTCTTGTCGTCCTAGACGATTTTAGACCTTATTTTGGAATCACCACATTTAGAGCATTAATCTTGATTCCGACAATTTAAAATTTTTTTTCAACTTTTTTTATTATTTCATTTTTAGGCGTTTCTAGTCGTCCTAGACGATTTTATACCTTATTTTGGAATCACCACATTTAGAGCATTAATCTTGATTTTCTCTGTGAAAACTCAACCGATTTTTAATTGAAACACCATTTATATTGACTCTACTTCAAAATAATTATGATTTGGACAATTTATAATTTTTTTTCAACTTTTTTTATTTTTTCATTTTTAGGCGTTTCTAGTCGTCCTAGACGATTTCAGACCTTATTTTGGAATCACCACATTAAGAGCATTAGTTTTGATTATCTCTGTGAAAACTCAACCGGTTTTTAATTGGAATACCATTTATATTGACTATACTTCAAAATAATTATGATTTCGACAATTTAAAATTTTTTTTCTACTTTTTTTATTTTGTCATTTTTAGGCGTTTCTAGTCGTCCTAGACGATTTTAGACCTTATTTTGGAATCACCACATTTAGAGCATTAATCTTGATTTTCTCTGTGAAAACTCAACCATTTTTAATTGAAATACCATTTATATTGACTCGACTTCAAAATAATTATGATTTCGACAATTTAAAATTTTTTTTCTTTTTTTTTTTTTCATTTTAAGGCGTTTCTAGGCGTCCTAGACGATTTTGGACCTTATTTTGGAATCACCATGTTTAGAGCATTAATCTTGATTTCGACAATTTAAAATTTTTTTTCAACTTTTTTTATTTCTTCATTTTTAGCCGTTTCTAGTCGTCCTAGACGATTTTAGACCTTATTTTGGAATCACCACATTAAGAGCATTAATCTTGATTATCTCAGTGAAAACTCAACCGGTTTTTAATTGGAATACCATTTATATTGACTTTACTTCAAAATAATTATGATTTCGACAATTTAAAATTTTTTTTCAACTTTTTTTATTTTGTCATTTTTAGGCGTTTCTAGTCGTCCTAGACGATTTTAGACCTTATTTTGGAATCACCATATTTAGAGCATTAATCTTGATTTGCTCTGTGAAAACTCAACCGGTTTTTAATTGGAATACCATTTATATTGACTCTACTTCAAAATAATAATGATTTGGACAATTTATAATTTTTTTTTAACTTATTTTATTTTTTCATTTTTAGGCGTTTCTAGTCGTCCTAGACGATTTTAGACCTTATTTTGGAATCACCACATTTAGAGCATAAATCTTGATTTCGACAATTTCAAATTTTTTTCAACTTTTTTTATTTTTTTCATTTTTAGGCGTTTCTAGTCGTCCTAGACGATTTAAGACCTTATTTTGGAATCACCACATTAAGAGCATTAATCTTGATTATCTCTGTGAAAACTCAACCGGTTTTTAATTGGAATACCATTTATATTGACTTTACTTCAAAATAATTATGATTTCGACAATTTAAAATTTTTTTTCTACTATTTTTATTTTGTCATTTTTTGGCGTTTCTAGTCGTCCTAGACGATTTAAGACCTTATTTTGGAATCACCACATTTAGAGCATTAATCTTGATTTCGACAATTTATAATTTTTTTTCAACTTTTTTTATTTTTTCATTTTTAGGCGTTTCTAGTCGTCCTAGACGATTTTAGACCTTATTTTGGAATAACCACATTAAGAGCATTAGTCTTGATTTTCTCTGTGAAAACTTAACCGGTTTTTAATTGGAATACCATTTATATTGACTTTACTTCAAAATAATTATGGTTTCGACAATTTAAAATTTTTTTTCTACTTTTTTTATTTTGTCATTTTTAGGCGTTTCTAGTCGTCCTAGACGATTGTAGACATTATTTTGGAATCACCACATTTAGAGCATTCATCTTGATTTTCTCTGTAAAAACTTAACCATTTTTAATTGAAATACCATTTATATTGACTCTACTTCAAAATAATTATGATTTCGACAATTTAAAATTTGTTTCACCTTTTTTTTTTGTTTTTTCATTTTTAGGCGTTTTTAAGCGTCCTAGACGATTTTAGACCTTAATTTGGAATCACCATATTTAGAGCATTAATCTTGATTTTCTCTATGAAAACTCAACCGGTTTTTAATTGGAATACCATTTATATTGACTTTACTTCAAAATAATTATGATTTCGACAATTTAAAATTTTATTTTGTCATTTTTAGGCGTTTCTAGTCGTCCTAGACGATTTAAGACCTTATTTTGGAATCACCACATTAAGAGCATTAATCTTGATTATCTCTGTGAAAACTCAACCGGTTTTTAATTGGAATACCATTTATATTGACTTTACTTCAAAATAATTATGATTTCGACAATATAAAATTTTTTTTCTACTTTTTTTATTTTGTCATTTTTAAGGCGTTTCTAGTCGTCCTAGACGATTTTAGACCTTATTTTGGAATCACCACATTTAGAGCATTAATCTTGATTTCGACAATTTATAATTTTTTTTCAACTTTTTTTATTTTTTCATTTTTAGGCGTTTCTAGTCGTCCTAGACGATTTTAGACCTTATTTTGGAATCATCACATTAAGAGCATTAGTCTTGATTTTCTCTGTGAAAACTCAACCGGTTTTTAATTGGAATACCATTTATATTGACTTTACTTCAAAATAATTATGGTTTCGACAATTTAAAATTTTTTTTCTACTTTTTTTATTTTGTCATTTTTAGGCGTTTCTAGTCGTCCTAGACGATTTTAGACATTATTTTGGAATCACCACATTTAGAGCATTCATCTTGATTTTCTCTGTAAAAACTCAACCATTTTTAATTAAAATACCATTTATATTGACTCTACTTCAAAATAATTATGATTTCGACAATTTAAAATTTTTTTCACCTTTTTTTTGTTTTTTTCATTTTTAGGCGTTTCTAAGCGTCCTAGACGATTTTAGACCTTAATTTGGAATCACCATATTTAGAGCATTAATCTTGATTTTCTCTGTGAAAACTCAACCGGTTTTTAATTGGAATACCATTTATATTGACTCTACTTTAAAATAATTATGATTTCGACAATTTATATTTTTTTTTCAACTTTTTTTTTTTTATTTTTCATTTTTTGGCGTTTCAGGGCGTTCTAGACGATTTTGGACCTTATTTTGGAATCACCACATTTAGAGCATTAATCTTGATTTCGACAATTTATAATTTGTTTTCAACTTTTTTTATTTTTTCATTTTTAGGCGTTTCTTTTCGTCCTAGACGATTTTAGACCTTATTTTGGAATCACCACATTAAGAGCTTTAGTCTTGATTTTCTCTGTGAAAACTCAACCGGTTTTTAATTGGAATACCATTTATATTGACTTTACTTCAAAATAATTATGGTTTCGACAATTTAAAATTTTTTTCTACTTTTTTTATTTTGTCATTTTTTGGCGTTTCTAGTCGTCCTAGACGATTTTAGACATTATTTTGGAATCACCACATTTAGAGCATTCATCTTGATTTTCTCTGTAAAAACTCAACCATTTTTAATTGAAATACCATTTATATTGACTCTACTTCAAAATAATTATGATTTCGACAATTTAAAATTTGTTTCACCTTTTTTTTTTTGTTTTTCATTTTTAGGCGTTTCTAAGCGTCCTAGACGATTTTAGACCTTAATTTGGAATCACCATATTTAGAGCATTAATCTTGATTTTCTCTGTGAAAACTCAACCGGTTTTTAATTGGAATACCATTTATATTGACTCTACTTTAAAATAATTATGATTTCGACAATTTATATTTTTTTTTATTTTTTTTTATTTTTTCATTTTTAGGCGTTTCCGGGCGTTCTAGACGATTTTGGACCTTATTTTGGAATCACCACATTTAGAGCATTAATCTTGATTTCGACAATTTATAATTTTTTTTCAACTTTTTTTATTTTTTCATTTTTAGGCGTTTCTAGTCGTCCTAGACGATTTTAGACCTTATTTTGGAATCACCACATTAAGAGCATTAGTCTTGATTTTCTCTGTGAAAACTCAACCGGTTTTTAATTGGAATACCATTTATATTGACTTTACTTCAAAATAATTATGGTTTCGACAATTTAAAATTTTTTTTCTACTTTTTTTATTTTGTCATTTTTAGGCGTTTCTAGTCGTCCTAGACGATTTAAGACCTTATTTTGGAATCACCACATTAAGAGCATTAATCTTGATTATCTCTGTGAAAACTCAACCGGTTTTTAATTGGAATACCATTTATATTGACTTTACTTCAAAATAATTATGATTTCGTCAATTTAAAATTTTTTTTTTACTTTTTTTATTTTGTCATTTTTAAGGCGTTTCTAGTCGTCCTAGACGATTTTAGACCTTATTTTGGAATCACCACATTTAGAGCATTAATCTTGATTTCGACAATTTATAATTTTTTTTCAACTTTTTTTATTTTTTCATTTTTAGGCGTTTCTAGTCGTCCTAGACGATTTTAGACCTTATTTTGGAATCACCACATTAAGAGCATTAGTCTTGATTTTCTCTGTGAAAACTCAACCGGTTTTTAATTGGAATACCATTTATATTGACTTTACTTCAAAATAATTATGGTTTCGACAATTTAAAATTTTTTTTCTACTTTTTTTATTTTGTCATTTTTAGGCGTTTCTAGTCGTCCTAGACGATTTTAGACCTTATTTTGGAATCACCACATTTAGAGCATTCATCTTGATTTTCTCTGTAAAAACTCAACCATTTTTAATTGAAATACCATTTATATTGACTCTACTTCAAAATAATTATGATTTCGACAATTTAAAATTTTTTTCACCTTTTTTTTGTGTTTTTCATTTTTAGGCGTTTCTAGTC
This sequence comes from Drosophila dunni, assembly GCA_018152125.1. Taxonomy (NCBI): domain Eukaryota; kingdom Metazoa; phylum Arthropoda; class Insecta; order Diptera; family Drosophilidae; genus Drosophila; species Drosophila dunni. The sequence goes on along the minus strand of JAECXC010004143.1, from coordinate 22,600 downwards.
GTCCTAGACGATTTTAGACCTTAATTTGGAATCACCATATTTAGAGCATTAATCTTGATTTCGACAATTTAAAATTTTTTTCAACTTTTTTTAATTTTTCATTTTTAGGCGTTTCTAGTCGTCCTAGACGATTTTAGACCTTATTTTGGAATCACCACATTTAGAGCATTAATCTTGATTTTCTCTGTGAAAACTCAACCGGTTTTTAATTGGAATACCATTTATATTGACTTTACTTCAAAATAATTATGGTTTCGACAATTTAAAATTTTTTTTCTACTTTTTTTATTTTGTCATTTTTAGGCGTTTCTAGTCGTCCTAGACGATTTTAGACATTATTTTGGAATCACCACATTTAGAGCATTCATCTTGATTTTCTCTGTAAAAACTCAACCATTTTTAATTGAAATACCATTTATATTGACTCTACTTCAAAATAATTATGATTTCGACAATTTAAAATTTTTTTCACCTTTTTTTTTTTTTTTTCATTTTTAGGCGTTTCTAAGCGTCCTAGACGATTTTAGACCTTATTTTGGAATCACCATATTTAGAGCATTAATCTTGATTTCGACAATTTAAAATTTTTTTTCAACTTTTTTTATTTTTTCATTTTTAGGCGTTTCTAGTCGTCCTAGACGATTTTAGACCTTATTTTGGAATCACCACATTTAGAGCATTAATCTTGATTCTCTCTGTGAAAACTCAACCGGTTTTTAATTGGAATACCATTTATATTGACTCTACTTCAAAATAATTATGATTTGGACAATTTTAAATTTTTTTCTACTTTTTTTATTTTGTCATTTTTAGGCGTTTCTAGTCGTCCTAGACGATTTTAGACCTTATTTTGGAATCACCACATTTAGAGCATTAATCTTGATTTTCTCTGTGAAAACTCAACCATTTTTAATTGAAATACCATTTATATTGACTCTACTTCAAAATAATTATGATTTCGACAATTTAAAATTTTTTTTCAACTTTTTTTATTTTTTCATTTTTAGGCGTTTCTAGACGTCCTAGACGATTTTAGACCTTATTTTGGAATCACCATATTTAGAGCATTAATCTTGATTTTCTCTGTGAAAACTCAACCGGTTTTTAATTGGAATACCATTTATATTGACTCTACTTCAAAATAATTATGATTTCGACAATTTATAATTTTTTTTCAACTTTTTTTATTTTTTCATTTTTAGGCGTTTCTAGTCGTCCTAGACGATTTTAGACCTTATTTTGGAATCACCATATTAAGAGCATTAATCTTGATTTTCTCTGTGAAAACTCAACCGGTTTTTAATTGGAATACCATTTATATTGACTCTACTTCAAAATAATTATGATTTCGACAATTTATAATTTTTTTTCAACTTTTTTTTTTTTTCATTTTTAGGCGTTTCTAGACGTCCTAGACGATTTTAGACCTTATTTTGGAATCACCATATTTAGAGCATTAATCTTGATTATCTCTGTGAAAACTCAACCGGTTTTTAATTGGAATACCATTTATATTGACTTTACTTCAAAATAATTATGATTTCGACCATTTAAAATTTTTTTTACTTTTTTTATTTTGTCATTTTTAGGCGTTTCTAGTCGTCCTAGACGATTTTAGACCTTATTTTGGAATCACCACATTTAGAGCATTAATCTTGATTTTCTCTGTAAAAACTCAACCATTTTTAATTGAAATACCATTTATATTGACTCAACTTCAAAATAATTATGATTTCGACAATTTAAAATTTTTTTCACCTTTTTTTTTGTTTTTTCATTTTTAGGCGTTTCTAAGCGTCCTAGATCTTGATTTTCTCTGTGAAAACTCAACCGGTTTTTAATTGGAATACCATTTATATTGACTCTACTTTAAAATAATTATGATTTCGACAATTTATATTTTTTTTCAACTTTTTTTTATTTTTTCATTTTTAGGCGTTTCCGGGCGTTCTAGACGATTTTGGACCTTATTTTGGAATCACCACATTTAGAGCTTAAATCTTGATTTTCTTTGTGAAAACTCAACCGGTTTTTAATTGAAATACCATTTATATTGACTCTACTTCAAAATAATTATGATTTCGACAATTTAAAATTTTTTTTCACCTTTTTTTTTTTTTTTTCATTTTTAGGCGTTTCTAGGCGTCCTAGAAGATTTTGGACCTTCATTTGGAATCACCATATTTAGAGCATTAATCTTGATTTTCTCTGTGAAAACTCAACCGGTTTTTAATTGAAATACCATTTATATTGACTCTACTTCAATATAATTATGATTTCGACACTTTAAAATTTTTTTTCAACTTTTTTTATTTTTTTTCATTTTTAGGCGTTTCAAGGCGTCCTAGACGATTTTGGACCTTATTTTGGAATCACCACATTTAGAGCATTAATCTTGATTTTCTCTGTGAAAACTCAACCGGTTTTTAATTGGAATACCATTTATATTGACTCTACTTCAAAATAATTATGATGTGGACAATTTATAATTTTTTTCAACTTTTTTTATTCTTTCATTTTTAGGCGTTTCTAGTCGTCCTAGACGATTTTAAACCTTATTTTGGAATCACCACATTTAGAGCATTAATCTTGATTTCGACAATTTAAAATTTTTTTTCAACTTTTTTTTATTTTTTCATTTTTAGGCGTTTCTAGTCGTCCTAGACGATTTTAGACCTTATTTTGGAATCACCACATTTAGAGCATTAATCTTGATTCTCTCTGTGAAAACTCAACCGGTTTTTAATTGGAATACCATTTATATTGACTCTACTTCAAAATAATTATGATTTGGACAATTTTAAATTTTTTTCTACTTTTTTTTTTTGGTCATTTTTAGGCGTTTCTAGTCGTCCTAGACGATTTTAGACCTTATTTTGGAATCACCACATTTAGAGCATTAATCTTGATTTTCTCTGTGAAAACTCAACCATTTTTAATTAAAATACCATTTATATTGACTCTACTTCAAAATAATTATGATTTCGACAATTTAAAATTTTTTTTTCAACTTTTTTTTTTTTCCATTTTTAGGCGTTTCTAGTCGTCCTAGACGATTTTAGACCTTATTTTGGAATCACCATATTAAGAGCATTAATTTTGATTTTCTCTGTGAAAACTTAACCGGTTTTTAATTGGAATACCATTTATATTGACTGTACTTCAAAATAATTATGATTTCGACCATTTAAAATTTTTTTTCAACTTTTTTTATTTTTTCATTTTTAGGCGTTTCTAGTCGTCCTAGACGATTTTAGACCTTATTTTGGAATCACCACATTTAGGGCATTAATCTTGATTTTCTCTGTGAAAACTCAACCGGTTTTTAATTGGAATACCATTTATATTGACTCTACTTCAAAATAATTATGATTTCGACCATTTAAAATTTTTTTTCAACTTTTTTTATTTTTTCATTTTTAGGCGTTTCTAGTCGTCCTAGACGATTTTAGACCTTATTTTGGAATCACCACATTAAGAGCATTAATCTTGATTTTCTCTGTGAAAACTCAACCGGTTTTTAATTGGAATACCATTTATATTGACTCTACTTCAAAATAATTATGATTTGGACAATTTAAAATTTTTTTTCAACTTTTTTTTTTTTTTCATTTTTAGGCGTTTCTAGTCGTCCTAGACGATTTTAGACCTTATTTTGGAATCACCACATTTAGAGCATTAATCTTGATTTTCTCTGTGAAAACTCAACCATTTTTAATTGAAATACCATTTATATTGACTCTACTTCAAAATAATTATGATTTCGACAATTTAAAATTTTTTTTCAACTTTTTTTATTTTTTTCATTTTTAGGCGTTTCTAGACGTCCTAGACGATTTTAGACCTTATTTTGGAATCACCACATTTAGAGCATTAATCTTGATTTTCTCTGTGAAAACTCAACCGGTTTTTAATTGGAATACCATTTATATTGACTCTACTTCAAAATAATTATGATTTCGACAATTTATAATTTTTTTTTCAACTTTTTTTATTTTTTCATTTTTAGGCGTTTCTAGTCGTCCTAGACGATTTTAGACCTTATTTTGGAATCACCACATTAAGAGCATTAATCTTGATTTTCTCTGTGAAAACTCAACCGGTTTTTAATTGGAATACCATTTATATTGACTCTACTTCAAAATAATTATGATTTCGACAATTTATAATTTTTTTTCAACTTTTTTTATTTTTTCATTTTTAGGCGTTTCTAGACGTCCTAGACGATTTTAGACCTTATTTTGGAATCACCACATTTAGAGCATTAATCTTGATTTTCTCTGTGAAAACTCAACCGGTTTTTAATTGGAATACCATTTATATTGACTCTACTTCAAAATAATTATGATTTCGACAATTTAAAATTTTTTTTTTCTACTTTTTTTATTTTGTCATTTTTAGGCGTTTCTAGTCGTCCTAGACGATTTTAGACCTTATTTTGGAATCACCACATTAAGAGCATTAGTCTTGATTTTCTCTGTAAAAACTCAACCATTTTTAATTGAAATACCATTTATATTGACTCTACTTCAAAATAATTATGATTTCGACAATTTAAAATTTTTTTTCAACTTTTTTTTATTTTTTCATTTTTAGGCGTTTCTAGGCGTCCTAGACGATTTTAGACCTTAATTTGGAATCACCATATTTAGAGCATTAATCTTGATTTTCTCTGTGAAAACTCAACCGGTTTTTAATTGGAATACCATTTATATTGACTCTACTTTAAAATAATTATGATTTCGACAATTTATATTTTTTTTTCAACTTTTTTTATTTTTTCATTTTTTGGCATTTAATTTTGGACCATCACCACATTTAGAGCTTAAATCTTGATTTTCTTTGTGAAAACTCAACCGGTTTTTAATTGAAATACCATTTATATTGACTCTACTTCAAAATAATTATGATTTCGACAATTTAAAATTTTTTTTCACCTTTTTTTATTTTTTTCATTTTTAGGCGTTTCTAGGCGTCCTAGAAGATTTTGGACCTTCATTTGGAATCACCATATTTAGAGCATTAATCTTGATTTTCTCTGTGAAAACTCAACCGGTTTTTAATTGAAATACCATTTATATTGACTCTACTTCAAAATAATTATGATTTCGACACTTTAAAATTTTTTTTCAACTTTTTTTTATTTTTTCATTTTTAGGCGTTTCAAGGCGTCCTAGACGATTTTGGACCTTATTTTGGAATCACCACATTTAGAGCATTAATCTTGATTTTCTCTGTGAAAACTCAACCGGTTTTTAATTGGAATACCATTTATATTGACTCTACTTCAAAATAATTATGATGTGGACAATTTATAATTTTTTTCAACTTTTTTTATTCTTTCATTTTTAGGCGTTTCTAGTCGTCCTAGACGATTTTAAACCTTATTTTGGAATCACCACATTTAGAGCATTAATCTTGATTTCGACAATTTAAAATTTTTTTTCAACTTTTTTTATTTTTTCATTTTTAGGCGTTTCTAGTCGTCCTAGACGATTTTAGACCTTATTTTGGAATCACCACATTTAGAGCATTAATCTTGATTCTCTCTGTGAAAACTCAACCGGTTTTTAATTGGAATACCATTTATATTGACTCTACTTCAAAATAATTATGATTTGGACAATTTTAAATTTTTTTCTTCTTTTTTTATTTTGTCATTTTTAGGCGTTTCTAGTCGTCCTAGACGATTTTAGACCTTATTTTGGAATCACCACATTTAGAGCATTAATCTTGATTTTCTCTGTGAAAACTCAACCAGTTTTTAATTGAAATACCATTTATATTGACTCTACTTCAAAATAATTATGATTTCGACAATTTAAAATTTTTTTTCAACTTTTTTTATTTTTTCATTTTTAGGCGTTTCTAGTCGTCCTAGACGATTTTAGACCTTATTTTGGAATCACCATATTAAGAGCATTAATTTTGATTTTCTCTGTGAAAACTCAACCGGTTTTTAATTGGAATACCATTTATATTGACTCTACTTCAAAATAATTATGATTTCGACAATTTATAATTTTTTTTCAACTTTTTTTATTTTTTCATTTTTAGGCGTTTCTAGTCGTCCTAGACGATTTTAGACCTTATTTTGGAATCACCACATTTAGAGCATTAGTCTTGATTTTCTCTGTGAAAACTCAACCGGTTTTTAATTGGAATACCATTTATATTGACTTTACCTCAAAATAATTATGATTTCGACCATTTAAAATTTTTTTTTCTACTTTTTTTATATTGTCATTTTTAGGCGTTTCTAGTCGTCCTAGACGATTTTAGACCTTATTTTGGAATCACAACATTAAGAGCATTAATCTTGATTTTCTCTGTGAAAACTCAACCGATTTTTAATTGAAATACCATTTATATTGACTCTACTTCAAAATAATTATGATTTCGACAATTTAAAATTTTTTTCAACTTTTTTTATTTTTTCATTTTTTAGGCGTTTCTAGTCGTCCTAGACGATTTTAGACCTTATTTTGGAATCACCACATTAAGAGCATTAATCTTGATTTTCTCTGTGAAAACTCAACCGGTTTTTAATTGGAATACCATTTATATTGACTTTACTTCAAAATAATTATGGTTTCGACAATTTAAAATTTTTTTTCAACTTTTTTTTTTTTTTGTCATTTTTAGGCGTTTCTAGTCGTCCTAGACGATTTTAGACCTTATTTTGGAATCACCACATTTAGAGCATTAATCTTGATTTTCTCTGTAAAAACTCAACCAGTTTTTAATTGAAATACCATTTATATTGACTCTACTTCAAAATAATTATGATTTCGACAATTTAAAATTTTTTTTCACCTTTTTTTTTTTTTTCATTTTTAGGCGTTTCTAGTCGTCCTAGACGATTTTAGACCTTAATTTGGAATCACCATATTTAGAGCATTAATCTTGATTTCGACAATTTAAAATTTTTTTTTCAACTTTTTTTATTTTTTCATTTTTAGGCGTTTCTAGTCGTCCTAGACGATTTTAGACCTTATTTTGGAATCACCACATTTAGAGCATTAATCTTGATTTTCTCTGTGAAAACTCAACCGGTTTTTAATTGGAATACCATTTATATTGACTTTACTTCAAAATAATTATGGTTTCGACAATTTAAAATTTTTTTTTCTACTTTTTTTATTTTGTCATTTTTAGGCGTTTCTAGTCGTCCTAGACGATTTTAGACCTTATTTTGGAATCACCACATTTAGAGCATTAATCTTGATTTTCTCTGTAAAAACTCAACCAGTTTTTAATTGAAATACCATTTATATTGACTCTACTTCAAAATAATTATGATTTCGACAATTTAAAATTTTTTTTCACCTTTTTTTTGTTTTTTCATTTTTAGGCGTTTCTAAGCGTCCTAGACGATTTTAGACCTTATTTTGGAATCACCATATTTAGAGCATTAATCTTGATTTCGACAATTTAAAATTTTTTTTCAACTTTTTTTAATTTTTCATTTTTAGGCGTTTCTAGTCGTCCTAGACGATTTTAGACCTTATTTTGGAATCACCACATTTAGAGCATTAATCTTGATTTTCTCTTGTGAAAACTCAACCGGTTTTTAATTGGAATACCATTTATATTGACTCTACTTCAAAATAATTATGATTTGGACAATTTATAAATTTTTTTCAACTTTTTTTATTTTTTCATTTTTAGGCGTTTCTAGTCGTCCTAGACGATTTTAGACCTTATTTTGGAATCACCACATTTAGAGCATTAATCTTGATTTTCTCTGTGAAAACTCAACCATTTTTTAATTGAAATACCATTTATTAACTCAAAATAATTATGATTTCGACAATTTAAAATTTTTTCACTTTTATTTTCATTTTTAGGCGTTTCTAGACTCCTTTACTGACTCTCTTAAACCAATTTGAATACCATTTATATTGACTCTACTTCAAAATAATTATGATTTCGACAATTTAAAATTTTTTTTCAACTTTTTTTATTTTTTCATTTTTAGGCGTTTCTAGTCGTCCTAGACGATTTTAGACCTTATTTTGGAATCACCATATTTAGAGCATTAATCTTGATTTTCTCTGTGAAAACTCAACCGGTTTTTAATTGGAATACCATTTATATTGACTCTACTTCAAAATAATTATGATTTCGACAATTTATAATTTTTTTTCAACTTTTTTATTTTTTCATTTTTAGGCGTTTCTAGTCGTCCTAGACGATTTTAGACCTTATTTTTGGAATCACCACATTAAGAGCATTAATCTTGATTTTCTCTGTGAAAACTCAACCGGTTTTTAATTGGAATACCATTTATATTGACTCTACTTCAAAATAATTATGATTTCGACAATTTATAATTTTTTTTTCAACTTTTTTTATTTTTTCATTTTTAGGCGTTTCTAGTCGTCCTAGACGATTTTAGACCTTATTTTGGAATCACCACATTTAGAGCATTAATCTTGATTTTCTCTGTGAAAACTCAACCGGTTTTTAATTGGAATACCATTTATATTGACTCTACTTCAAAATAATTATGATTTCGACAATTTAAAATTTTTTTTTTCAACTTTTTTTATTTTTTCATTTTTAGGCGTTTCTAGTCGTCCTAGACGATTTTAGACCTTATTTTGGAATCACCACATTTAGAGCATTAATCTTGATTTTCTCTGTAAAAACTCAACCGGTTTTTAATTGGAATACCATTTATATTGACTCTACTTCATAATAATTATGATTTCGACAATTTAAAATTTTTTTTCAACTTTTTTTATTTGTTCATTTTTAGGCGTTTCTAGTCGTCCAGACGATTTTAGACCTTATTTTGGAATCACCACATTTAGAGCATTAATCTTGATTTTCTCTGTGAAAACTCAACCGGTTTTTAATTGGAATACCATTTATATTGACTCTACTTCAAAATAATTATGATTTCGACAATTTAAAATTTTTTTTCAACTTTTTTTATTTTTTCATTTTTAGGCGTTTCTAGTCGTCCTAGACGATTTTAGACCTTATTTTTGGAATCACCACATTTAGAGCATTAATCTTGATTTTCTCTGTGAAAACTCAACCGGTTTTTAATTGGAATACCATTTATATTGACTCTACTTCAAAATAATTATGATTTCGACAATTTAAAATTTTTTTTCAACTTTTTTTATTTTTTCATTTTTAGGCGTTTCTAGTCGTCCTAGACGATTTTAGACCTTATTTTGGAATCACCACATTTAGAGCATTAATCTTGATTTTCTCTGTGAAAACTCAACCGGTTTTTAATTGGAATACCATTTATATTGACTCTACTTCAAAATAATTATGATTTCGACAATTTAAAATTTTTTTTTCAACTTTTTTTATTTTTTTCATTTTTAGGCGTTTCTAGTCGTCCTAGACGATTTTAGACCTTATTTTGGAATCACCACATTTAGAGCATTAATCTTGATTTTCTCTGTGAAAACTCAACCGGTTTTTAATTGGAATACCATTTATATTGACTCTACTTCAAAATAATTATGATTTCGACAATTTAAAATTTTTTTTCAATTTTTTTTATTTTTTCATTTTTAGGCGTTTCTAGTCGTCCTAGACGATTTTAGACCTTATTTTGGAATCACCACATTTAGAGCATTAATCTTGATTTTCTCTGTGAAAACTCAACCGGTTTTTAATTGGAATACCATTTATATTGACTCTACTTCAAAATAATTATGATTTCGACAATTTAAAATTTTTTTTTCAACTTTTTTTTATTTTTTCATTTTTAGGCGTTTCTAGTCGTCCTAGACGATTTTAGACCTTATTTTGGAATCACCACATTTAGAGCATTAATCTTGATTTTCTCTGTGAAAACTCAACCGGTTTTTAATTGGAATACCATTTATATTGACTCTACTTCAAAATAATTATGATTTGGACAATTTAAAATTTTTTTTCAACTTTTTTTTTTTTTTCATTTTTAGGCGTTTCTAGTCGTCCTAGACGATTTTAGACCTTATTTTGGAATCACCACATTTAGAGCATTAATCTTGATTTTCTCTGTGAAAACTCAACCGGTTTTTAATTGGAATACCATTTATATTGACTCTACTTCAAAATAATTATGATTTCGACAATTTAAAATTTTTTTTCAACTTTTTTTATTTTTTCATTTTTAGGCGTTTCTAGTCGTCCTAGACGATTTTAGACCTTATTTTGGAATCACCACATTTAGAGCATTAATCTTGATTTTCTCTGTGAAAACTCAACCGGTTTTTAATTGGAATACCATTTATATTGACTCTACTTCAAAATAATTATGATTTCGACAATTTAAAATTTTTTTTTCAACTTTTTTTTATTTTTTTCATTTTTAGGCGTTTCTAGTCGTCCTAGACGATTTTAGACCTTATTTTGGAATCACCACATTTAGAGCATTAATCTTGATTTTCTCTGTGAAAACTCAACCGGTTTTTAATTGGAATACCATTTATATTGACTCTACTTCAAAATAATTATGATTTCGACAATTTATAATTTTTTTCAACTTTTTTTTTATTTTGTCATTTTTAGGCGTTTCTAGTCGTCCTAGACGATTTTAGACCTTATTTTGGAATCACCACATTTAGAGCATTAATCTTGATTTTCTCTGTGAAAACTCAACCGGTTTTTAATTGGAATACCATTTATATTGACTCTACTTCAAAATAATTATGATTTCGACAATTTAAAATTTTTTTTCAACTTTTTTTATTTTTTCATTTTTAGGCGTTTCTAGTCGTCCTAGACGATTTTAGACCTTATTTTGGAATCACCACATTTAGAGCATTAATCTTGATTTTCTCTGTGAAAACTCAACCGGTTTTTAATTGGAATACCATTTATATTGACTCTACTTCAAAATAATTATGATTTCGACAATTTAAAATTTTTTTTCAACTTTTTTTATTTTGTCATTTTTAGGCGTTTCTAGTCGTCCTAGACGATTTTAGACCTTATTTTGGAATCACCACATTTAGAGCATTAATCTTGATTTTCTCTGTAAAAACTCAACCGGTTTTTAATTGGAATACCATTTATATTGACTCTACTTCAAAATAATTATGATTTCGACAATTTAAAATTTTTTTTCAACTTTTTTTTTTTTTTCATTTTTAGGCGTTTCTAGAGCGTCCTAGACGATTTTAGACCTTATTTTGGAATCACCATATTTAGAGCATTAATCTTGATTATCTCTGTGAAAACTCAACCGGTTTTTAATTGGAATACCATTTATATTGACTCTACTTCAAAATAATTATGATTTCGACAATTTAAAATTTTTTTTCAACTTTTTTTATTTTTTCATTTTTAGGCGTTTCTAGTCGTCCTAGACGATTTTAGACCTTATTTTGGAATCACCACATTTAGAGCATTAATCTTGATTTTCTCTGTGAAAACTCAACCGGTTTTTAATTGGAATACCATTTATATTGACTCTACTTCAAAATAATTATGATTTCGACAATTTAAAATTTTTTTTCTACTTTTTTTATTTTGTTCATTTTTAGGCGTTTCTAGTCGTCCTAGACGATTTTAGACCTTATTTTGGAATCACCACATTTAGAGCATTAATCTTGATTTTCTCTGTGAAAACTCAACCGGTTTTTAATTGAAATACCATTTATATTGACTCTACTTCAAAATAATTATGATTTCGACAATTTAAAATTTTTTTTCAACTTTTTTTTTTTTTTCATTTTTAGGCGTTTCTAGGCGTCCTAGACGATTTTAGACCTTATTTTGGAATCACCACATTTAGAGCATTAATCTTGATTTTCTCTGTGAAAACTCAACCGGTTTTTAATTGGAATACCATTTATATTGACTCTACTTCAAAATAATTATGATTTCGACAATTTATAATTTTTTTTCAACTTTTTTTTATTTTTTCATTTTTTAGGCGTTTCTAGGCGTCCTAGACGATTTTAGACCTTATTTTGGAATCACCACATTTAGAGCATTAATCTTGATTTTCTCTGTGAAAAACTCAACCGGTTTTTAATTGAAATACCATTTATATTGACTCTACTTCAAAATAATTATGATTTCGACAATTTAAAATTTTTTTCAACTTTTTTTTTATTTTTTCATTTTTAGGCGTTTCTAGGCGTCCTAGACGATTTTAGACCTTATTTTGGAATCACCACATTTAGAGCATTAATCTTGACTGAAAACAACCGGTTTTTAATTGACCATTTATATTGACTACCAAAAAATTATATTGACAATTAAATTTTTACCTTTTATTTAGAGCATTAATATTTTTTTCTCTGTGAAAACTCAACCGGTTTTTAATTGAAATACCATTTATATTGACTCTACTTCAATATAATTATGATTTCGACACTTTAAAATTTTTTTTCAACTTTTTTTTTTTTTTTTTCATTTTTAGGCGTTTCAAGGCGTCCTAGACGATTTTGGACCTTATTTTGGAATCACCACATTTAGAGCATTAATCTTGATTTTCTCTGTGAAAACTCAACCGGTTTTTAATTGGAATACCATTTATATTGACTCTACTTCAAAATAATTATGATGTGGACAATTTATAATTTTTTTCAACTTTTTTTATTCTTTCATTTTTAGGCGTTTCTAGTCGTCCTAGACGATTTTAAACCTTATTTTGGAATCACCACATTTAGAGCATTAATCTTGATTTCGACAATTTAAAATTTTTTTTCAACTTTTTTTATTTTTTCATTTTTAGGCGTTTCTAGTCGTCCTAGACGATTTTAGACCTTATTTTGGAATCACCACATTTAGAGCATTAATCTTGATTCTCTCTGTGAAAACTCAACCGGTTTTTAATTGGAATACCATTTATATTGACTCTACTTCAAAATAATTATGATTTGGACAATTTTAAATTTTTTTCTACTTTTTTTATTTTGTCATTTTTAGGCGTTTCTAGTCGTCCTAGACGATTTTAGACCTTATTTTGGAATCACCACATTTAGAGCATTAATCTTGATTTTCTCTGTGAAAACTCAACCATTTTTAATTAAAATACCATTTATATTGACTCTACTTCAAAATAATTATGATTTCGACAATTTAAAATTTTTTTTCAACTTTTTTTATTTTTTCATTTTTAGGCGTTTCTAGTCGTCCTAGACGATTTTAGACCTTATTTTGGAATCACCATATTAAGAGCATTAATTTTGATTTTCTCTGTGAAAACTCAACCGGTTTTTAATTGGAATACCATTTATATTGACTCTACTTCAAAATAATTATGATTTCGACAATTTATAATTTTTTTTCAACTTTTTTTATTTTTTCATTTTTAGGCGTTTCTAGTCGTCCTAGACGATTTTAGACCTTATTTTGGAATCACCACATTAAGAGCATTAGTCTTGATTTTCTCTGTGAAAACTCAACCGGTTTTTAATTGGAATACCATTTATATTGACTTTACCTCAAAATAATTATGATTTCGACCATTTAAAATTTTTTTTCTACTTTTTTTATATTGTCATTTTTAGGCGTTTCTAGTCGTCCTAGACGATTTTAGACCTTATTTTGGAATTTCAACATTAAGAGCATTAATCTTGATTTTCTCTGTGAAAACTCAACCATTTTTAATTGAAATACCATTTATATTGACTCTACTTCAAAATAATTATGATTTCGACAATTTAAAATTTTTTTTCACCTTTTTTTTTTTTTTTTTCATTTTTAGGCGTTTCTAGGCGTCCTAGACGATTTTAGACCTTATTTTGGAATCTCCACATTTAGAGCATTAATCTTGATTTTCTCTGTGAAAACTCAACCATTTTTAATTGAAATACCATTTATATTGACTCTACTTCAAAATAATTATGATTTCGACAATTTAAAATTTTTTTCACCTTTATTTTTTGTTTTTTCATTTTTAGGCGTTTCAAGGCGTCCTAGACGATTTTGGACCTTATTTTGGAATCACCACATTTAGAGCTATAATCTTGATTTTCTTTGTAAAAACTCAACCGGTTTTTAATTGAAATACCATTTATATTGACTCTACTTCAAAATAATTATGATTTCGACAATTTAAAATTTTTTTTCAACTTTTTTTATTATTTCATTTTAAGACGTTTCTAGTCGTCCTAGACGACTTTAGACCTTATTTTGGAATCACCACATTTAGAGCATTAATCTTGATTTCGACAATTTAAAATTTTTTTTCAACTTTTTTTATTTTTTAATTTTTAGGCGTTTCTAGTAGTCCTAGACGATTTTAGACCTTATTTTGGAATCACCACATTTAGAGCATTAATCTTAATTTTCTCTGTGAAAACTCAACCGATTTTTAATTGGAATACCATTAATATTGACTCTACTTCATAATAATTATGATTTGGACAATTTATAATTTTTTTTCAACTTTTTTATTTTTTCATTTTTAGGCGTTTCTAGTCGTCCTAGACGATTTTAGACCTTATTTTGGAATCACCACATTAATAGCATTAGTCTTGATTTTTTCTGTGAAAACTCAACCGGTTTTTAATTGGAATACCATTTATATTGACTCTACTTCAAAATAATTATGATTTGGACAATTTATAATTTTTTTTCAACTTTTTTTATTTTTTCATTTTTAGGCGTTTCTTAATTTTAATTAATCTTGATTATCTCTGTGAAAACTCAACCGGTTTTTAATTGGAATACCATTTATATTGACTCTACTTCAAAATAATTATGATTTGGACAATTTATAATTTTTTTTTAACTTTTTTATTTTTTCATTTTTAGGCGTTTCTAGTCGTCCTAGACGATTTTAGACCTTTTTTTGGAATCACCACATTAAGAGCAATAATCTTGATTTTCTCTGTGAAAACTCAACCGGTTTTTAATTGAAATACCATTTATATTGACTCTACTTCAAAATAATTATGATTTCGACAATTTAAAATTTTTTTTCAACTTTTTTTATTTTTTCATTATTAGGCGTTTCTTAATTTTAATTAATCTTGATTATCTCTGTGAAAACTCAACCGGTTTTTAATTGGAATACCATTTATATTGACTCTACTTCAAAATAATTATGATTTGGACAATTTATAATTTTTTTTTAACTTTTTTTATTTTTTCATTTTTAGGCGTTTCTAGTCGTCCTAGACGATTTTAGACCTTTTTTTGGAATCACCACATTTAGAGCATTAATCTTGATTTTCTCTGTGAAAACTCAACCGGTTTTTAATTGAAATACCATTTATATTGACTCTACTTCAAAATAATTATGATTTCGACAATTTAAAATTTTTTTTTCAACTTTTTTTAATTTTTTCATTATTAGGCGTTTCAAGGCGTCCTAGACGATTTTGGACCTTATTTTGGAATCACCACATTTAGAGCTATAATCTTGATTTTCTTTGTAAAAACTCAACCGGTTTTTAATTGAAATACCATTTATATTGACTCTACTTCAAAATAATTATGATTCGACAATTTAAAATTTTTTTTCAACTTTTTTTATTTTTTCATTTTAAGACGTTTCTAGTCGTCCCAGACGATTTAAGACCTTATTTTGGATTCACCACATTAAGAGCATTAATGTTGATTTCGACAATTTAAAATTTTTTTTTCAACTTTTTTTATTTTTTCATTTTTAGGCGTTTCTAGTAGTCCTATACGATTTTAGACCTTATTTTGAAATCACCACATTTAGAGCATTAATCTTGATTTTCTCTGTGAAAACTCAACCGAATTTTAATTGAAATACCATTTATATTGACTCTACTTTATAATAATTATGATTTCGACAATTTAAAATTTTTTTCAACTTTTTTTATTTTTTCATTTTTAGACATTTCTAGTCGTCCTAGACGATTGTAGACCTTATTTTGGAATCACAACATTTAGAGCATTAATCTTGATTTTCTCTGTGCAAACTCAACCGGTTTTTAATTGGAATACCATTTATATTGACTCTACTTCAAAATAATTATGATTTCGACAATTTCAAATTTGTTTCACCTTTTTTTGTTTTTTCATTTTTAGGCGTTTCTAGTCGTCCTAGACGATTTTGGACCTTATTTTGGAATCACCACATAAAGAGCATTAATCTTGATTATCTCTGTGAAAACTCAACCAATTTTTAATTGGAATACCATTTATATTGACTCTACTTCAAAATAATTATGATTTCGACAATTTAAAATTTTTTTTCAACTTTTTTTATTTTTTCATTTTTAGGCGTTTCTAGTCGTCCTAAACGATTTTACACCTTATTTTGGAATCACCACATTTAGAGCACTAATCTTGACTTTTTCTGTGAAAACTCAACCGGTTTTTAATTGGAATACCATTTATATTGACTCTACTTCAAAATAATTATGATTTGAACAATTTATAATTTTTTTTCAACTTTTTTTATTTTTTCATTTTTAGGCGTTTTTAGTCGTCCTAGACGATTTTAGACCTTATTTTGGAAACACCACATTTAGAGCATTAATCTCGATTTCGACAATTTAAAATTTTTTTAACTTTTTTATTTTTTTCAACTTTTTTTTTTCATTTTTTTATTTTTTCATTTTTAGGCGTTTCTAGTCGTCCTAGACGATTTTAGACCTTATTTTGGAATCACCACATTTAGAGCATTAATCTTGATTTTGTCTGTGTAAACTCAACCGATTTTTAATTGAAATACCATTTATATTGACTCTACTTCAAAATAATTATGATTTGGACAATTTATAATTTTTTTTCTACTTTTTTTATTTTGTCATTTTTAGGCGTTTCTAGTCGTCCTAGACGATTTTAGACCTCATTTTGGAATCACCACATTTAGAGCATTAATCTTGATTTCAACAATTTAAAATTTTTTTTCCAACTTTTTTTATTTTTTTTTCATTTTTAGGCGTTTCTAGTCGTCCTAGACGATTTTAGACCTTATTTTGGAATCACCACATTAAGAGCATTAATCTTGATTTTCGCTGTGAAAACTCAACCGGTTTTTAATTGAAATACCATTTATATTGACTCTACTTCAAAATAATTATGATTTCGACAATTTCAAATTTTTTTTCAACTTTTTTTATTTTTTCATTTTTAGGCGTTTCTAGTCGTCCTAGACGATTTTAGACCTTATTTTGGAATCACCACATTTAGAGCATTAAACTTGATTTCGACAATTTAAAATTTTTTTTCAACTTTTTTTATTTTTTTCATTTTTAGGCGTTTCTAGTCGTCCTAGACGATTTTAGACCTTATTTTGGAATCACCACATTTAGAGCATTAATCTTGATTTTCTCTGTGAAAACTCAACCGGTTTTTAATTGAAATACCATTTATATTGACTCTACTTCATAATAATTATGATTTCGACAATTTAAAATTTTTTTTTAACTTTTTTTATTTTTTCATTTTTAGGCGTTTCTCGTCGTCCTAGACGATTTTAGACCTCATTTTAGAATCACCACATTTAGAGCATTAATATTGATTTCGACAATTTAAAATTTTTTTTCAACTTTTTTTATTTTTTCATTTTTAGGCGTTTCTAGTCGTCCTAGACGATTTTAGACCTTATTTTGGAATCACCACATTTAGAGCATTAATCTTGATTTTCTCTGTGAAAACTCAACCGGTTTTTAATTGGAATACCATTTATATTGACTCTACTTTAAAATAATAATGATTTCGACAATTTAAAATTTTTTTCACCTTTTTTTATTTTTTCATTTTTAGGCGTTTCTAGTCTTCTTAGACGATTTTAGACCTTATTTGGAATCACCACATAAGGAGCATTAAAATTAATTTTTTTCTGTGAAAACTCAACCGGTTTTTAATTGGAATACCATTTATATTAACTCTACTTCAAAATAATTATGATTTGGAAAATTTATAATTATTTTTTAACTTTTTTTATTTTTTTCATTTTTAGGCGTTTCTAGTCGTCCTAGACGATTTTATACCTTATTTTGGAATCACCACATTTAGAGCATTAGTCTTGATTTTCTCTGTGAAAACTCAACCGGTTTTTAATTGGAATAATATTTATATTGTTTCTACTTCAAAATAATTATGATTTGGACAATTTATAATTTTTTTTCAACTTTTTTTATTTGTTCATTTTTAGGCGTTTCTAGGCGTCCTAGACGATTTTGTACCTTATTTTGGAATCACCACATTTAGAGCATTAATCTTGACTCTACTTCAAAATAATTATGATTTGGACAATTTATAATTTTTTTTCAACTTTTTTTATTTTTTTCATTTTTAGGCGTTTCTAGTCGTCCTAGACGATTTTGGACCTTATTTTGGAATCACCACATTTAGAGCATTAATCTTGATTTTCTCTGTGAAAACTCAACCGGTTTTTAATTGGAATACCATTTATATTGACTCTACTTCAAAATAATTATGGTTTGGACAATTTATAATTTTTTTTCAACTTTTTTTATTTTTTCATTTTTAGGCGTTTCTAGTCGTCCTAGACGATTTTAGATTTCATTTTGGAATCACCACATTTAGAGCATTAATCTTGATTTCGACAATTTAAAATTTTTTTTACATTTTTTTTTGTTTTTTCAAAATAATTATGATTTCGACAATTTCAAATTTTTTTTTTTTAACTTTTTTTATTTTTTCATTTTTAGGCGTTTCAAGGCGTCCTAGACGATTTTAGACCTTATTTTGGAATCACCACATTTAGAGCATTAATCTTGATTTTCTCTGTGAAAACTCAACCGATTTTTCATTGAAATACCATTTATATTGACTCTTCTTAAAAATAATTATGATTTGGACAATTTATAATTTTTTTCAACTTTTTTTTATTTTTTCATTTTTAGGCGTTTCTAGTCGTCCTAGACGATTTAAGACCTTATTTTGGAATCACCACATTTAGAGCATTAATCTTGATTTTCTCTGTGAAAACTCAACCGGTTTTTTATTGGAATACCATTTATATTGACTCTACTTAAAAATAATTATGATTTGGACAATTTATAATTTTTTTTCAACTTTTTTTATTTTTTCATTTTTAGGCGTTTCTAGTCGTCCTAGACGATTTTGGACCTAATTTTGGAATCACCATATTTAGAGCATTAATCTTGATTTTCTCTGTAAAAACTCAACCGATTTTAAATTGAAATACCATTTATATTGACTCTACTTAAAAATATTTATGATTTGGACAATTTATAATTTTTTTTCAACTTTTTTTATTTTTTCATTTTTAGAAGTTTCTAGTCGTCCTAGACGATTTTGTACCTTATTTTGGAATCACCACATTAAGAGCATTAATCTTGATTTCCTCTGTAAAAACTCAACCGATTTTTAATTGAAATACCATTTATATTGACTCTACTTCAAAATAATTATGATTTGGACAATTAATAATTTTTTTTCAACTTTTTTTTTTTTTTCATTTTTAGGCGTTTCTAGTCTTCCTAGACGATTTTAGACCTTATTTTGGAATCACCACATTTAGAGCATTAATCTTGATTTTCTCTGTGAAAACTCAACCGGTTTTTAATTGGAAAACCATTTATATTGACTATACTTCAAAATAATTATGATTTTGACAATTTACAATTTTTATTCAACTATTTTATTTTTTCATTTTTTGGCGTTCTTAGTCGTCCTAGACGATTTTGGACCTTATTTTGGAATCACCACATTTAGAGCATTAATCTTGATTTTCTCTGTGAAAACTCAACCGATTTTTCATTGAAATACCATTTATATTGACTCTACTTCAAAATAATTATGATTTGGACAATTTATAATTTTTTTTCAACTTTTTTTATTTTTTCATTTTTAGGCGTTTCTAGTCGTCCTAGACGATTTAAGACCTTATTTTGGAATCACCACATTTAGAGCATTAATCTTGATTTTCTCTGTGAAAACTCAACCGATTTTTTATTGAAATACCATTTATATTGACTCTACTTAAAAATAATTATGATTTGGACAATTTATAATTTTTTTTCAACTTTTTTTATTTTTTCATTTTTAGGCGTTTCTAGTCGTCCTAGACGATTTAAGACCTTATTTTGGAATCACCACATTTAGAGCATTAATCTTGATTTTCTCTGTGAAAACTCAACCGGTTTTTTATTGGAATACCATTTATATTGACTCTACTTAAAAATAATTATGATTTGGACAATTTATAATTTTTTTTCAACTTTTTTTATTTTTTCATTTTTAGGCGTTTCTAGTCGTCCTAGACGATTTTAGACCTTATTTTGGAATCACCACATTTAGAGCATTAATCTTGATTTTCTCTGTGAAAACTCAACCGATTTTTAATTGGAATACCATTTATATTGACTCTACTTCAAAATAATTATGATTTGGACAATTTATAATTTTTTTTCAACTTTTTTTATTTTTTCATTTTTAGGCGTTTCTAGTCGTCCTAGACGATTTTAGTACCTTATTTTGGAATCACCACATTAAGAGCATTAATCTTGATTTTCTCTGTGAAAACTCAACCGATTTTTAATTGAAATACCATTTATATTGACTCTACTTCAAAATAATTATGATTTGGACAATTTATAATTTTTTTTCAACTTTTTTTATTTTTTCATTTTTAGGCGTTTCTAGTCGTCCTAGACGATTTTAGACCTTATTTTGGAATCACCACATTTAGAGCATTAATCTTGATTTTCTCTGTGAAAACTCAACCGATTTTTAATTGAAATACCATTTATATTGACTCTACTTCAAAATAATTATGATTTGGACAATTTATAATTTTTTTCAACTTTTTTTTTTTTTTTCATTTTTAGGCGTTTCTAGTCGTCCTAGACGATTTTAGACCTTATTTTGGAATCACCACATTTAGAGCATTAATCTTGATTTTCTCTGTGAAAACTCAACCGGTTTTTAATTGGAATACCATTTATATTGACTCTACTTCAAAATAATTATGATTTGGACAATTTATAATTTTTTTTCAACTTTTTTTTTTTTTCATTTTTAGGCGTTTCTAGTCGTCCTAGACGATTTTGGACCTTATTTTGGAATCACCACATTTAGAGCATTAATCTTGATTTTCTCTGTGAAAACTCAACCGATTTTTAATTGAAATACCATTTATATTGACTCTACTTCAAAATAATTATGATTTGGACAATTTATAAATTTTTTTCAACTATTTTTTTTTTTTTCATTTTTAGGCGTTTCTTAGTCGTCCTAGACGATTTTAGACCTTATTTTGGAATCACCACATTTAGAGCATTAATCTTGATTTTCTCTGTGAAAACTCAACCGATTTTTAATTGGAATACCATTTATATTGACTCTACTTCAAAATAATTATGATTTGGACAATTTATAATTTTTTTCAACTTTTTTATTTTTTTTTTATTTTTAGGCGTTTCTAGTCGTCCTAGACGATTTTAGACCTTATTTTGGAATCACCACATTTAGAGCATTAATCTTGATTTTCTCTGTGAAAACTCAACCGGTTTTTAATTGGAATACCATTTATATTGACTCTACTTCAAAATAATTATGATTTGGACAATTTATAATTTTTTTTCAACTTTTTTTTTTTTTCATTTTTAGGCGTTTCTAGTCGTCCTAGACGATTTTAGACCTTATTTTGGAATCACCACATTTAGAGCATTAATCTTGATTTTCTCTGTGAAAACTCAACCGGTTTTTAATTGGAATACCATTTATATTGACTCTACTTCAAAATAATTATGATTTGGACAATTTATAATTTTTTTTTCACTTTTAAATTTTAGACTTATTTTGAATCACCACATTTTAATCTTGATTTTCTTGAAACTCAACGGTTTTAATTAATAATTAATTAATAATTATGATTTCGACAATTTAAATATTTTTTCAACTTTTTTAAATTTTTTTCATTTTTAGGCGTTTCTAGTCGTCCTAGACGATTTTGGACCTAATTTTGGAATCACCATATTTAGAGCATTAATCTTGATTTTCTCTGTGAAAACTCAACCGATTTTAAATTGAAATACCATTTATATTGACTCTACTTAAAAATATTTATGATTTGGACAATTTATAATTTTTTTTTCAACTTTTTTTTTTTTTCATTTTTAGAAGTTTCTAGGCGTCCTAGACGATTTTGTACCTTATTTTGGAATCACCACATTAAGAGCATTAATCTTGATTTCCTCTGTAAAAACTCAACCGATTTTTAATTGAAATACCATTTATATTGACTCTACTTCAAAATAATTATGATTTGGACAATTAATAATTTTTTTTCAACTTTTTTTTTTTTTTTCATTTTTAGGCGTTTCTAGTCTTCCTAGACGATTTTAGACCTTATTTTGGAATCACCACATTTAGAGCATTAATCTTGATTTTCTTTGTGAAAACTCAACCGGTTTTTAATTGGAATACCATTTATATTGACTATACTTCAAAATAATTATGATTTTGACAATTTACAATTAATTGGAATACCACATATATTGACTCTACTTCAAAATAATTATGATTTCGACAATTTATAATTTTTATTCAACTATTTTATTTTTTTCATTTTTTGGCGTTCTTAGTCGTCCTAGACGATTTTGGACCTTATTTTGGAATCACCACATTTAGAGCATTAATCTTGATTTTCTCTGTGAAAACTCAACCGATTTTTCATTGAAATACCATTTATATTGACTCTTCTTAA